>QGOB01002086.1:0-64239 GCA_003313055.1 Termitomyces sp. MG145 | reverse complement strand
TGATCACCTGATGTGCCAGAGTCACCTGATGGTCCTTACCAATCAGTTCTCTGGCAATGTCCGAGTTTTACCCCTTTTAGTTTTTCCATACATCAAATCATTTTCCAGTGGCTTATGTATACTGTACAGTTGACTCCCATGCTGCTGAGCCCCCAGAAGCATCCACTCTGGCATATGGATTCCTCAGACTTGTTCTCTTTGGATATCCCTCTGCCAGGTGAGTAGCTATGTTCTTAGACACTGTACAGTACTGAATAATACTTTGGATATCCCTCTGCCAGCTGTGTGATTGTGCCATAGCCTTCAGAGGTCGCCCTTACAGCAGAACAAGTCTCCTTTAACTGGTCTGGGATTACCCAAGCAGTTGTGCTCCCCTGTCTGCCTCCAGGGCCCCACTCCTGCCTGTTAGCTCCCCCACCTTACTGTCTACTGCCCTGGTGTGCCCCTATGACCCAACCAGTCCCCCCAGCCAATTCCTCGGGCATCTCTAGCCCCCAGGACAAGGCCTGGAACCAACTGCTTGCTCTAGAAGCCCGGGTGCAGGCCACCCAAGACTCTCTTACCAATCACACCACAGAATTTGTCGGACTGTGCCAAACTACAGACACCATCGCTCAATCTCTTCAAGCGCTCGTAGAACACCTTCCCCCACTATCCCCTTCAGTTCCTACGATGCCCACACCTCCAGTGGGACCCTTGCTACCTCATCGCGTTGTTCCCTCCCCCTCACTCGCCAAAATTCCACGACCTGCACTCCCAGTTGCCTATGATGGTAGTCGCACCACAGGCGAACGTTTCCTGCAATCCTGTATCACCTACATTCAGCTTGCCGGCGACGCTTTCACCTCCGACACGCTGAAGATCACCTGGGTGCTCTCCTACATGAAGACTGGTTGCGCATCGACCTATGCGCTACGAGTTTTCCGATGCCCTGGTGGAATAAGCAGCTTTGTGGATTGGGCATCCTTCAAGGCCAATTTCTGCGCGGAGTTCTTTCCTCTAGACCCAGCGAAGACTGCAGCACTTTCTCTGCAAGACCGAGACCAGTATGGTCAAGGGAAGCACACGCTGGATGAGTATATCGACTCTTTTAGGGCGCTCGTTGAGCAGGCTGGGTACCCAGACAGTCTCCAACTTTGTGTTACCTTCCGGGATGGCCTTCACCCCACTCTCATTGACCGAATCAATAATCTGGCTGAAGGTCGACCCAGTGATGAGCGTATTGAATCCTGGTTCAAGGTAGCTCGAGACCAGTGGCAGCTCATGGAGCTAAAACACAAGTTATGTCGCCTCTACTCTCAGTCTTGCCCAGCAATGTCTTTTTGCCCTCACCTCCCCACGACGTCCGCAACCCATCCCGCTCCTCATCCACTCCCAGCAGTCCAACCTGCTCCTCTTGCCCCTTGCCCCTTACCTGCAGGCATCCTGATGGACGTCGATGCCTCCTGTCAGCGTTTGTCCACCCCTCTGCTCTGTCGCCGCTGTGGAAAGCCTGGCCACTTCACACGCTACTGCCCTCAGGGTTTGGAGGTTCGCTATCTGTCGCCAGTAGAGCAAGAGGAGCTCCTTATGCAGCTGCTTGCCGCTAAGGACGCCGTCGGTGCACCCTCACCAGATACTGCCATGCTGGAGACTGTTTCTGAGGAGCTGGTGGTCGGCAACGCCCCTTCTCTCGAAGCAGAAGAGGATTTTTAATGGAGCAACGGATGAGTTGTATGCCTCCGCCACTCAATGCTAATTGGTTCTCCTGTCTGTCTGTAGAATTTGCCAATACATCTGCTAGTAGTTCTACGACTGAACCTGAGACTGAGAGCATCCCTTCCGCCATACAAGATACCCCTCCAGCTGAGGATTTGGCTGGAGTCCCCCTCCATTCCTCCACATCTTGTCATCGTATCCCAGCCTGGGAGCGTCGTCTTCCTCGTCAATACATCATGGCTGCCACACTATCTTCCAACTCCCTGCACCTCAACGTAGAAGTGGAAACAATGGACACCCAACAGATACATCATGTCTCCGCCCTACTTGACAGTGGAGCCACGGGAATGTTCATCAACGCGGCATATGTGGAGCAACACAGTCTCACTACTTGACCTCTCACTCATTCCATTCCCATGTACAACATAGATGGCACTCATAACAAAGCTGGGTCTATCCGCTTCGTCGTAGACCTAGTGCTATGCTATCGTGCACATGCTGAACGTGCTGTCTTTGCAGTCACGAGTTTGGGAAAGCAGGACATGATCCTGGGGTTCACTTGGCTTTGTGAGCACAACCCCGAGATTGATTGGTCCAAGGGAGAGGTGAAGATGAGCCGATGTTGGCGCTGCTCCACCTGTTCAGAAGAAGCATGAGCTGAGCGCTGAACTAAGGTCTGGGAGCATGCTGCTATCTGCATTTGTTGTGCGGGGCACCTTCCATTCTCCAATATTGACCTTCTGGACCCTCCCCCTCCGGCGTTCCCTCATAGAGAGGCCCTCTATGAGGACGTCTGAGGTGTAGGATGTGGATCCCAGTTGGAAGATGGCAGAGAGGGTGAATTTGCCAGCGCTCCTGACCCTGAGTCTCCAGATGAGGCTATTGAAGTAGGTGACCGGATATACACTACCACGTTGAGACCGCCTCCAACCGAAGCCAAGATCTGGGCCAGCCAGACCACCTCTCAGTGGTTGGCCCAGGCATTTGCAGCCAATTCTCAGCCCAAGTCATCGGGTAGTGTTATCCCCCTTCACATGTGCAACTTTGAGGACATGTTTTCCAAGGCATCCTTTGACTTGCTCCCAGGGCATAAGCAATGGGACCATGCAATTGAGCTTCTCCCAGAGGCTGAACCCTCTAGCTGCAAGGTCTACCCGCTAGCCCCTCGAGAGCAGGATGAGTTAGATGCCTTCCTACAGGAGAACCTTGATTCCAGGTGGATCTGCCCCTCAAAGTCACCCATGGCCTCCCCAGTCTTCTTCATCAAGAAGAGGGTCTCTACATCTGGTTCAGGATTATCGTATCCTGGATGCAATGACGGTCAAGAATCGCTACCCACTGCCACTCATCTCCGAGCTTATTAACAATCTCCGAGGCACATGTTACTTCACCAAGTTGGATGTCCACTGGAGCTACAACAATGTGCGCATCAAAGAAGGTGATGAGTGGAAGGCAGCGTTCCGGACCAATCGTGGACTTTTTGAACCCCTGGTAATGTTCTTTGGTTTGACCAATAGCCCTGCCACCTTCCAGACAATGATGAATGACATCTTCTGCAATCTCATTGCAGAAGGAGTTGTTTGCATGTATCTCGATGACATTCTCATCTACACTAAGACTCTTGAGGAGCATTGTCATATCACACGTCTCGTCCTGGAACGTCTTTGCCAACACCAGCTCTACCTCAAGCCAGAGAAATGTGAATTTGAACAGACTAAGGTCAAATATCTTGGCCTGATCATATCGCATGGAATGGCAGAGATGGACCCTGCAAAGGTAGCTGGCATAGTGGAATGGCTCAAACCAAGGAACAAGAAGGAGGTGCAAGCCTTTTTAGGATTCACCAACTTCTATCGGAGGTTCATTCAAGACTTCTCTCACCATGCATGTCCTCTATTTGACCTCACCATGAAGGATAGCGTGTGGCATTGGGAAGCATTGCAGCAAGATGCCTTCGACACCCTTAAACAAGCCATCACCTCAAAACCAGTCCTCCTCTTTCCAAACGATGACTCTCCCTTCCGCGTTGAAGCCGACAGCTCTGACTTTGCCACGGGGGCAGTCCTTTCTCAAGAGTCAAAGGAGGATGGTAAGTGGCATCCTGTAGCCTTTTACTCCAAGAGCCTGAATGCCGTGGAGTGGAACTACGAGATCCACAACAAGGAGATGCTTGCCATTGTCTGTTCATTAGAAGAGTGGCGACATTTCCTAAAGGGCACAAGGCATAAGTTTGAAGTCTGGACAGATCACAAGAACCTTGAGTACTTCCAGATGGCAAAGAAGCTCAACCGCCAGCAAGCTCACTGGTCCCTGTACCTGGCCAACTTCGACCTCTTGCTGCACCACAGGCCTGGAAGGAGCATGGGCAAGCCGGATGCACTATCCCGGCAAGCAGACCATGGGACTGGGGCAGGCGATAATGACAACACCGTCCTCCTCAAACCGGAATCTTTGCCATTCGTGCCCTGGATGGCTTGGCAATCCAAGGAGAGGAGGCAAACATCCTCAAGGAGATCTGGCAGGGGAACTGACAGAGTATGCAGGAGGACGTGGTGGCTCAGGCAGCTTGCGTACTACAGTCTAACAAGGGAAATGGAGTAAAGTCAGTACGTACCAATGAATGGCATGAGGAAGGTGGCATCCTAACCTTCTGCGGACATATCTATGTGCCAAACATCCCCAAGCTGCGCAGGCGCATTGTTGAGCAGCACCATGACTCTTGTGTTGCCGGGCATCCTGGCCGGTGGAAGACCCTGGAGCTGGTTTCACGTAACTACTGGTGGCCTCAGATGTTGCGGTATGTTGGCTCCTACACCAGCACGTGTGACTTGTGCCTACAGACTAAACCATGCCGCCAACTTCCCATGGATCAACTTCACCCTCTCCCAGTTCCAGCGGAAAGATAGAGCGTAGCCTCCATGGATTTCATTGTGGAACTGCCAGACACACATGGGTACAATGCTGTCATGGTGGTGGTGGACCTCTATGGTAAACAAGCGCATTTCATTCCCACTCATACTACCTGCTCCACCATGGGGGCTGCCAACTCTATTGGAAGAACGTCTGGAAGCTGCATGGTCTGTCCAATGCCTATGTTTCAGACCGAGGACCTCAGTTTGTGGTGGAGTTCACCCGCGAGCTGTATCAACTCCTGGGCATTAAACTGCACACCTCAATGGCATATCATCCTCAGTCCGACGGGCATACAGAACGCGTTAATCAGGAGCTGGAGCAGTATCTGCGCCTATTGTGTAATGAACGGCAAGACAACTGGGACAAGCTACTACCAGATGCAGAGTTCCAGTATAACAATCATGTCCATGCCTCGACTCAGTTCTCCCCCTTCTTCTTGGACACAAGCCATCACCCCCGTATGGGTTTTGAACCATGAGCACGCCCTTCCAGCAATGACACGGTGAATGATTTTGTGGATAGGATGAGGGTAGCCCAGGAGGAGGCAAAGGCAGCGCTGACAAAGGCCAAGGACGATATGGCCAGATACTACAATTGTGGCCATACTCCTGCTCCCAAGTATCGACCAGGAGACCGTGTCTACCTTGACATGTCAGACATCACCACGATGCGACCTTCACAGAAACTGTCACATTGTCATCTGGGACCATTTGCAGTAGAATGGCAAGTGGGCCCCCTGGCTTATCAACTGCATCTCCCCAACAGTCTGCGTCAACTCCACCCAGTGTTCAATGTGGTGAAGCTCTCTCCAGCACCAATTGACCCCATCCCAGGCTGTCGTCCCAGACCACTGCCCCCGCCAGTATTGGTCAATAACAAAGAACAGTATGAGGTGGAGAAGATACTGGACAGCCACTTATTCTGGCAGAAACTGCAGTTCAAGGTAAAGTGGAAGGGCTACAGTCTGGAAGATGTATCCTGGGAACCACAGGAGAATGTTCGGGCACCACAGCAAGTTCGGGACTTCTACCAGCAGCACCCTAATGCACCCAAGGCCATTCGAGGGGTTTATCACATCTCGCCAGTTGATACAGCTATTCGGAACTTCTTCTACCCAATGCGTCAAGACGCCACATCCTAGAGGGGGGGTGATGTCAGGGGACCCCCCATTTGCATCCACTTCCCTTTCTCTTCCTATCCTTTCTCCCTATCCTTTTCCCTTCTGTTCTGTTCATTCTGTTCACATTTTTGATCACCTGATGTGCCAGAGTCACCTGATGGTCCTTACCAATCAGTTCTCTGGCAATGTCCGAGTTTTTACCTCTTTTAGTTTTTCTATATATTATATTATTTTCCAGTGGCTTATGTGTACTGTACAGTTGACTCCCATGCTGTTGAGCCCCCAGAAGCGTCCACTCTGGCATAGGAATTCCTCAGACTTGTTCTCTTTGGATATCCCTCTGCCAGGTGAGTAGCTATGTTCTTAGACACTGTACAGTACTGAATATACTTTGGATATCCCTCTTGAACTGTGTCCTTCAGCGAATGAAGTACTGCAGTGGTACCTTCTCCAGTCATAAGCTAGTCCTTTGTGCGCCTACCTTCAAGATCCTTGGCCACATTTGTACCCCTAACAGCCAAGTTTCTGACAAGAACTGTTTAGTGCTATTGGACCGCTGGGGCCTCTGCCAGTTGTTAACTGAAGTCCACGCTTTCCTAGGCACTGTTGGAGTCCTCCAAATGTTTGTTAAGAACTTTGCCCATCGCGTTCATCACGTAACAAAGCTCATCCACACTGGAGTTCCCTTCAAATTTGGACCCAATCAGCTTAACACCCAGAAAGACCTCATCAAGGCCTTGCACAATGCTAAACCCCTTGTTTCTATTGATTATGAATCCAACAATCCCATTATCTTAGCGGTTGACACCTCCTACATAGCAGTTGTTTTCTACCTTTGCCAGTGTACTACCAACAACCACAAGCAATGTTGCTATAACCATTTCAGTTCCATTATCCTTAACAAACATGAAGCTTGCTTCAGTCAGCCCAAGCTCAAGCTCTACAGTTTGTACCAAGCCTTGCAGGTGCTATGCATGTACCTCCTAGGTGTTAGGAACCTTATTATAGAAGTTGACGCATGCTACATTAAAGGTATGCTGCAGAACCCTGACATTCAGCCTGTAAGGGCAACTTCAGAGAGCTGTGGAACTCACACAACTGGCAGAGGGATATCCAAAGATGTTTCAGCAAGTGGCTACAGTGTACAGGGCTAGCTACTCACCTGGCAGAGGGATATCCAAAGAGAATAAGTCTGAGGAATCCCTATGCCAGGATGTGGATGCTTCTGGGGCCCCAGAGGCGTGGGAATCAACTATATAGTACACATAAGCCACTGAAAAAGGTGTGTGGGAATAAAAGATGAAAAACTCGGACATTGCCAGAGAGTTGATTGGTAAAGAATTACCTAATCAAAGACTCAGACAATATGTAACAGACAATGTATGAAGGAATGGAGACAGAAAGAAGGGGAAAAAGGAAAGGGAAAGGGAAGGGGAGGATGGATATATGCAAGGAGAAGGAATATATAGGCTCAGGAAGGGATGTCCCCTTACATCACCCCCCCTCTAGCTTGCAGCACCTCAATGCATGCCATGCCAACTGGAACAGTGCTGATGACAGAGTGTAGAGGCCCCGAACCAACTTGGGGGCATCCGGGTGCCTGTCATAGAATTCCTTCACTCTGAGGGGTGCCCTGACACCCTTGGCAGGTTCCCAGGAAGAGTCCTCATAGCCAAAACCTTTCCACTTCACCCAATACTGGAGCTTGTGGTGGAAGATGCGGCTGTCTAGGATGGCCTCGACTTCATAGTGCTCTTCATTGTCCATAATTATTGGCAGTGGTGGGGGGTCTGCTCGCCGACCTGGGATTGGATACGCAACTGCAGGCCGGAGTTTGATAACATGGAATACTGGATGAATACCATGCATTGCCTGGGGTAGGCGCAGACAGTATGCTAAACATCCCACTGCACGCTCCACTGCATAAGGGCCCAGGAACTTGTGAGAGAGTTTCTTGGATGGGCATGTTGTCTGAATGTCTTCAGCATCCAAGTAGACCTTGTCTCCAGGTAGATATTCCAGTGCGGGAGTCCGCCACTGGTTATAGTAATGGGCCATGTCATCTTTGGCCTTGGCTAGAGCTGCCCTTGCCTCCTCTTGAGCCTATTTCATGCAGTTCACGAATTCGTTTACAGACTCGTTCTGAGAGGGGTGCTAGCATAGTTCAAAGCCCATGCATGGATTACATCTGGTGTCGAGCAGGAAGGGTGTGGTCTGTGTTGCAAAGTGCACATGGTTGTTGTACTGGAACTCTGCATCCAGGAGCAGCTCATTCCAATTGTCTTGCTGTTTGCTGCAGAAGATCCAGAGGTACTGTTCTAGCTCCTGGTTGCCGTGCTCTGTCTGGCCATCTTACTGGGGGTGATATGCAGTGGAGGCCTGAAGCTTGATCCCCAACAGGCAGTACAGTTCCCTGGTGATTTCTGCAACAAACTGGGGACCTCAATCTGACACAAAGGCATAGGAGAGGCCATGCAACTTCCAGACATTTTTGCGGTACAGGTTGGCAGCACCCACTGTGGAGCAAGTGGTAGTGTTGGGGATGAAGTGTGCTTTCTTTCCTATGCTGTCCACAACCACCATGACAGCATCATAGCCATGCGCATCTGGCAGTTCTGAGATGAAGTCCACTGAGACCACGCTCCACCTTTCTTCAGGAATGGGAAGAGGGTGCAGCTCACCCATTGGCGCCTGACGGGAGGGCTTGGTCCTAAGGCACATGTCACAAGTGCTGGTGTAGGTACAAATATAGCATGACATCTGGGGCCACCAGTAGTTGTGCAACACCAGTGCCAGAGACTTCCAGCATCCTGGGTGCCCTGCCACCTTGGAATCATGGTGCTGCTGTACAATCTGCCACCTCAGTTCTAGGTCATTTGGCACGTAGATGCGTCCCTGGAACATTAGGATCCCTTGGTCCAATTGCCACTCCTGACTGTGAACAGAATGGGTCCCTGTCTGTCGGCCTGCCTTGAGCATTGCTGCTGCTTTAGCCACCACATCCTCATGGAGTCCTTCTTGGTTGCCCTTCCATATATCTGCCAGAATGGATACCTCTTCACCCTGGATTGCCAGACCTTCAAGTGCCCAAATTGCAAACAGCTCCAGTCTAAGCAGGACAATATTGTCATTGTCTCCTGCTCCAGTCCCATGGTCTGCCCAACGCAACAATGCATCTGGCTTACCCATATTCTGACCTGGACTGTGATGAAGTGTGAAGTCAAAGTTTGCCAGGTAGAGGGACCAGCGGGCCTGTTGTCGGTTGAGCTTTTTTGCGGTGCGGAAGTACTCTAGGTTCTTGTGATCTGTCCAGACCTCAAACTGATGCCGGGCCCCTTCTAAGAAATGACACCACTCTTCAAAGGAACGGATGATTGCCAGCATTTCCTTGTCATAGATCTTGTAGTTATGCTCCACAGCGTTGAGACTTTTGGAATAGTACACAATGGGGTGCCATTTCCCATCCTCCTTAGACTCCTGGGAGAGGACAGCTCCCGTGGCAAAGTCTGAGCTGTCCGCCTCTACATGGAATGGCAGGCTGTCATCTGGGGAGATGAGAACTGGTTGGGAGGTCACTGCACATTTCAGAGTCTCGAAGGCTGTTTGCTGAGCATCTGTCCACTGCCAAGGCTGGTCCTTTGAAGTCAGGTCAAAGAGAGGGCAGGCATGATGAGAGAAGTCCTGGATGAACTGCCGGTAGAAGTTGGTGAACTCTAGGAAGGATTGGACCTCCTTCTTGTTCCGAGGTGCTGGCCAGTCTGCTACTCCAGCTACCTTCACTGGGTCCATCTCTGCTGTTCCGTGCAAGATGATGAGTCCAAGGTATTCCACTTGGGTCTGCTCAAACTCACACTTCTCAGGTTTGAGATAGAGCTGGTGTCAGCGGAGTTGTTCCAGAACCAAGCATACAATGCGGCAGTGCTCCTCTCAGGTCTTGGTAAAGATGAGGATGTCATTGAGGTACACGCACACCACTCCTTCTGCAATGAAGTCATGGAAGATGTTGTTCATCATGGTCTGGAATGTAGCTGGGCTATTGGTGAGGCCGAAGAACATGACCAGCAGTTCAAACAGCCCGCAATTTGTCCAGAATGTGGCCTTCCACTCATCTACTTCCTTGATGCACATGTTGTTATAGCCCCAGCGGACATCTAACTTGGTAAAATACCATGCATCTCAGAGGTTATTGACAAGCTCAGAGATGAGGGGGAGGGGGTAATGATTCTTGACAGTGAGGGCATTCAGCACACAATAGTCCTGCACCAGTTGGAGGGAGCCGTCCTTCTTTTTGATGAAGAAGATGGGGGAGGCCATGAGCAACTTGGAAGGGTGAATTCTACCAGACTTGAGGTTCTTCTGGAGGAAGGCATTCAGCTCATCCTGCTCCTTTGGCACAAGTGGGTAGACCTTGTAGTTTGAGGGCTCTGCATCAGGAACTAACTCTATGGCATAATCCCACTGCTTGCGCTCTGGGAGGGAGTCAAAGGAGGTCTTGGAGAACACGTCTTCAAAGTCATGAAGGTAGTCCGGTATGGCATCTCAGAAGGACTTTGGTTGCACGTTCCAGGTGAAGGCCTCCACCAGATGCTGCGACATGGTCTGACTGGCACAGACCTCCACAACGTCCAATGATCGGGGTGGCAAGGCTGCTAGGATCCAGTCACCCTCCTCAATGACTTTGTCAGGAGTGTCAGGCTCTAGGGTTTCTGGTAAGCTGCTACTGCCAGTCTGTTCCGGTTTGGGGTCTCCTCTATCCCTACAAGCATCCTTGTGAGGGGCCTCCTTACAAGGGAATGCTAAGGGAAGAGGGTCTGACAGGTCTAGGTCAGGGTAGGGCAGGGGACCCCATCAGCAGGCTTGGACTGAGGCTCACTCTCAGGCACACGTACGACATTCTGATCGGGCTTCCTCCGCACAGGTAGAGCATTGATGTGGACATTGACTTATTTTGACTTCCCCAGTAGACCAGTCAATATCTGGGTTATGCAGGCGCAGCCAGGTGTAGCCTAGGATGATATCCCGCTTCCCTAGACTAGTGACGGCAAACACTGCCTGTTCTGCATGGTTGCAATAGTGGAGAATACACTCTGTCACACACCAGATAGAGCCAGCTTCATTGAGGGTACTGTCAATGTTGTATACTGGGAGTGCCCATGGACATTGATGCTGCTAGAAGGAAGGGAGGAGTCCCTCCTTCTGTGTGCCGCCGTTGTGGGAAGCCTGGGCACTGGGCTCGCAGCTGTCCAGAAGGGCTTGACATGCGCTATCTGTCAGCCAACAAACAGGACACGCTCATTATGGAGCTCCTGGCTGCGAAGGATGCTGCAGGCATACCTTCCCCCAAGGTGATGGATAAGACATCGGAGGATGAAGAGGAGGATGTGCCGGAGGATTTTTAGCACTGCAGTGGATGGACCGTACGCCTCCACTGCCTAGCTCTAATCGCTTTGCATGTTTGTTCGTAGAATCTGTTAATACAGTTCCTTCTCTTGATTCTTCGACATGCAAACCAATTGAGACCTCCACAGCCATACTACCCCCTCTTCCTCCTACACCAGCCAAAGCTCCTTCTCCTCCCCAAGTGCGCCTTCCCAGCTGGGAACACCGTCTTCCACGCAAGTACACAGTGGCTTCCATGCAGAATGGGCAGTGTTTGCTGTCACTAGTCTAGGGAAGCAGGATATCATCCTAGGCTACACCTGGCTGCGCTTGCATAACCCGGATATTGACTGGTCTACTGGAGAAGTCAAAATGAGTCGATGTCCATGTAAATGCTCTACTTGTGCAGAGGAAGCCTGATTGGAACATTGTGCACGTGCCCGAGAGCGAGCCTCAGTCTGAGCCTGCTGATGGGGTCCCTTGCCCTACCCTGACCTAGACCTGTTGGACCCTCCTTTAGCATTTCCTTGTAAGGAGGCCCCTCACAAGGATGCTTGTAGGGATAGAGGAGACCCCAAACCAGAACAGGCTGGCAGTAGCAGCCCTTGCTAGAGCACTTTTGGTGGCCCCAGGTAGTGGCCAATATCATTTGGTACATCTGTTCATGCCACATTTGCCAAGTCCACCAAACGACCAAAGTCCTCATACTGCCTACTGTTGCTACCCCCCCTGCTCTCTTCAGCAAGATCTATATTGACACCATGTTCATGCCACCTTTGAACAAGTTCAAATATATCATCCAAGGACGCTGTTTGTTAATTCACTATCCCGAATTCCACATGCTTGCTCACAAAAATACCGACGCTATTGCTAAGTGGCTCTTTGAAGACATCATCTACTGCTGGGGTGCCCTTAAAGAAATCATTACCGATAATGGCCCTCCCATTGTCAAAGCCATTGCTTACCTCACCAAGAAGTATCACATCAACCACATTTGCATATCCGGTTACAACAAGCGCGCTAATGGTATTGCCAAACGTTCCCACTTTGACATTAGACAAGCCCTCTTCAAAGCTGTTGATGGAGACCAGTCCAAGTGGAGCTCAGCAGCCTACTCAGTATTCTGGTCAGAACACATTACTGTTTGCCACTGATACAACCCAGTCAGCGCTGGCTGCCCAACACCGACAAGTCAAACCAAGCACATGACCTCAGCACATGACCGCTACTGACTGACTGCTAACAACACCGACCGTTACCGACCATTCCCTTAATGACCAAGCCAACCTTTGACCCCTCTCTATGGCCCCTGACCGATGGCCAACAATTGATCATAAAACAATTTTCTCTTACTATTTTCTTTCTCGATCTACTTACAAATTTTTATCATATTACTTACAATTTTCCTATTCAATAGCGGCCCCCAACATGCACGATCACATGCAACCGCTACGCTTACTATCTCTTACTGGTTTCCCCTTTTATTTCCTTATGCACCTATAAATACTGCCCTGTCAGTAGCTAAACATCATCAAATCGTACCAGAACGGCTAACTTGGGTTTACCCAGTCCAGTCTCCTTCTGTTTCCGCGCTCAGCTTGACAGTATTGTTGAACTTAGCGCTCGTTGCCTTTGTTACATGCCATACGGGTGCCTTCGCTTCGCCTTCATTACGTACCATATGGGCACCTTTGTTTTGCCTTGGTTAAGCACCATACAGGTGCCCTAGTCAAGCCTTTGTTAATGCTAGCACCTACGGCTAGCGACTCGTATATTTCCGTTAAATTCTACATTTCTTAACAACCTTCTGGGTCTTCACAGATCTCCCAAAACCGCTGCAATTTAGTAGCAACACTAACAGCTGCACCGTTATCTCTTACTGCCCTCTCTCACTTCCTTACCAACTCCGACCTCAACTCCTTACTGGGTTTCTGGGACTTTGCTTGACTCCTCTCACACACACACATAACACTACTACTTGCTAGCTATCCCTATCTAGCTGGTCTTGTTGGTTGTTTCCTGCACGGCAGCTAGGTGGCAAGTCAGCGCATCATTTTGGAGCCCACTGCAAGGGGTTCTATAGCAAAATTCCACTGGAACCCTGCCTCCAGGCTAAAAACTGCTTACATCTCAAATCTTTGCTCCCAGTTATTCCTTTTGACATTCCCCCTCCATTGCCATTAACACCTTTAACGCCTCTGCCTCATAACTTTGAAGAGGGACTTGCTACCACTAGGGAACTTCTCAATGTTACCAAACTCCTAGAGAACTTCCCAGGCCATCACATCAACAACTTCCTCGATGCACCGCTACCACCAAATTCTCCCGACCCATATTCCCCAGTTCAATCCGCTACACCCTTACTGACACCCGTTATCCCTACCGCCATGGGTGACGCCCATCTTTCCTGCCATATGCCACCCCGCAATGACTCTACCACACCTAAATGGGACGAGAGTTGCCCATGAGAGCTTGCCCAGTACTTCCGCGAGCTTGAATATCTCTTAGCAGACTGCACCGTTAACGACAATAACCAGAAAAAGGAATACACCGCTCGGTAAGTATTGTATGACACTGCAGAGACCTTGCTTGGCTTGCCAGAGTTTAGTGACCATACCTACACGAAGTGGAAGATAGTGGTCTTCTGTTTATACCCTGGTGCTGAGGAATCTGCCCGCTATACTCTTCAGGACCTCAAACGACTCGTTAACCAGACTTTCTCGGCCAGTATCTCTACTCTCGGACACTTCTTGGATTACTATAGGGACTTCCAGCGCCTGGCACATTGGCTTCTGGCTAAAGGCAAGATCTACCAAAATGAGGAATGCCATTGATTCCAGCAAGGCATACTGACTTTGTTATGGTCCAAACTTGTCCGTCGTTTAGAAATCACCCTTCCCAATCATCACCCAGAGGACCCATATGAGGTAGACCAAGTCTTCAAAGCTGCCAAATGGGTTCTGAAGGGTACCAACACCGCCACGACTTTGAAAAAGCCGACGACCGCTAATGCAAAAGCTACAACCATTAACACCGCTGCCTCCATACCAACCACGATCATTAAAAAGGAACCTCTCAACATTGCCGCCACCGCTATTGTTAACACTCTCGCACGCATGGAGGAAAAGATGGCTGCATTGACTGCTGGTAACACTTCTCAGTCCCACGCCTCTCAACCCCCTAGTGACAGCTGCCACTTCTGCGGCAAAACCAGTCACACTATGGTACGAGGCAATTGCGTTAAGCTGGAAAGCTTCATCAGTCAAGGCAAAACCCATCAGATCCACAAAGGCAAGGTTGTCTTACCATCTGGCGCTATGATCCCCAACTACATTGGCAAATGGCTCTACATGGAATGCATCGACAAATGGCACAGGCTCAACCTCAACCAGCTTCTTACTGGCTGCCTCAGTGCTAATGCTAACCCTGATGCAGAACAGCTCCAAGGCATGTCCCAGATGTTTATCCACAAGGTCTTGCAACTGGAAACCGCTAGCCCAGGAACATTATCCAGGGAAGAACATGTCACTGCCTTAGAACAGGAACTTTACACTCTACGCCACCCAGCAGAAGTCGGTATCAAGATTCCTTGCACTAAGGGATATTGACCGGTTCCTCCTAAAGCCGCTAACAACTCTGCCACTGCCAGTTCCCCTGCCATTAACAAATGATCCATTCCTGCCAGTTCCCCTGTTGCTAACAAATGTCCTGCCGCTGCCTCTGCTACCGGCACTGCTAAAGCCCCTGAGCCGCCAGTCGTTAACCATGCCCCCTGACACTGCTTACCAAAGTACGGCTCCCATCTACAATATCGAACAGTCCAAGCAGGTATTTGACTGGGTACTCCAGACTAAGCTTACCGTCTCTGTCGGCAAACTCTGCTCCCTCTCCAATGACATCCGGAATCAGTTCAGAAACGCCGTTATACCTAAGCGGACTGCGCCTCCTAATGTCACTGCTTTCCAAGAGTCTACCAACATCCTCGATGATGCTCTGCCTTCATTTTCCCTTAACAACACCCACTACCAACTCTCCACTTACCGACACCACTAGAGTCCAAGTCACCTCAATAGACCCAGTGGAAGCATACATCAAGTTGCTACCGCCTGGTGAGGAGCCGGTTACATTAACAGTCGCTCAGGAATCTCAGGCAATCCAGTCCATCATGCTCTTGGTCGATAACTGCGAGGAAATCAAATGTATAGCGGATAGTCGCTCTCAGATCATCTCTATGTCTGCAGAAGTTGCTAATTATCTTGGTATCTCCTATGACCCCAGCATTATCCTGAACATGCAGAGCGCTAACGGCACAATGGGCAAGTCCCTTGGTCTAGCTCGTAATGTCCCCTGCACTGTTGGCGGTATCATGTTGTATCTTCAGATCCACGTCCTACGCCCTGCTTATGATATCCTGCTCAGTTGGTCTTAACCAAGAGTACTGTCGACACACTTAGCAGAACAGAAACCACAATAACAATAATGGACCCCAATACTGGACTTTGTCGCACCATCCCTACATTTCCCTGTGGTCAGCACAAGCAACAGAAGGTTCAGCCCAAGTATAGCGCAGGACTGCCCCGTTGATTTCACCACCACCCCCACGGTTAATGACTCTGAGGAAGACTTAGCGGTCGTCCTCGACTTCGACCACCAAAAGCACTCCGTTATAGTGCAAGCGCATACTCCACTTGATCCCAAAATATTAGAAAACCCAAAAACAGTTACCGACAATCCTTCCCTTGCTTATTTATATGCAACTGCTAGCGACCTTACCAAGACCGTTATCCCGCCATGCTCTTATTTTGTTTCCACTAGTCTCTCTGATCCTTTGATTCTTGGCCAAGCATCTGGAATGCTCGATACCCTCTGAGCCCCCATTTATGTTAACGTCTCATTCCCAGCTGTTTATGCCGCCACCAAGCCAAAATGCAAAGGAGTCCAAGTCAAGAAGAAATATAAGCCAGTCGCATTGAAGACCAAGCCCATTGCTAGCCAGGTTAGCGAAGACTTTCAAATCAAGTGACATATCCTTGGCGACCCCTTAGCAAACATACCCAAGCTCAATCCTAATCCCCTTCCCTTCTTACCGACTCCTTGCTTTACCAAAGACTGCAAAGCGACTTTCGTTAAGGAACACAATACCAGCTTTCTTACCCAAGATGAGCTTAACATATTTGTGGACCTTGTCGCTAAGCAACAAAATGCTTTCGCTTGGGAAGACTCCAAAAGAGGCAGCCTTCGACCCAACTTCTTCCCTCCCATTCACATACCGACCATCCCCCATGTCCCTTGGGTTCAGCATAACTGACCGATACCGCCAGGTCTTGAAAACGAGATCTGCAAAATCATCCATAGCAAGATCCAAGCAGGCGTTTACAAACCCTCAAACTCTGCTTACCTGTCCCACTGGTTCTGTGTCTTGAAGAAAAACGGTAAACTTCATCTAGTCCACAGCCTCGAGCCGTTAAACCAAGTCACAATCTGCCACTCTGGCATTCCCCCTTTCCCTGATCACGTTGCTGAATCCTTCGCTGGCTGCATTTGCGGCGCTACCCTCAACCTCTATGTTGGCTACAATGAACGCATTATTGATCCCGCTTCCCATGACTTAACAACTTTCCAGACACCATTTGGCGCTCTCCATTTAGTAACGCTACCAATGGGATGGACTAATGCTGTGCCCATCTTCCACGACAACGTCACCTACATCCTCCAGCCCGAGATCCCCCATAATGCTCTCAGCTTCATCGACAATGTTGGCATTAAAGGCCCAAAGGACTGGAATCTTGTTAACGGCACACCCACTAAGCATCCCAACAACCCTAACATTTGTCTAGCACTTTGGGAGTTCTTTGAGCTCCTGAACCGTGTCCTTCAGCAGATGAAGTACTGTGGCAGTACCTTCTCCAGTCATAAGCTAGTCCTTTGCGTGCCAACCTTCAAGATCCTTGGCCACATTTGCACCCCTAACGGCCAAGTGCCTGACAAAAACTGTTTAGCGCTATTGGACCGCTGGGGCCCTTGCCAGTTGTTAACTGAAGTTTGCACTTTCCTAGGTACCGTTGGAGTCCTCCAGATGTTCATTAAGAACTTTGCCCATCGCGCTCATCACCTAACAAAGCTCACCCATACTGGAGTTCCCTTTGAATTTGGACCCAACCAGCTTAATGCTCAGAAGGACCTTGTCAAGGCCTTGCACGACGCTAAACCCCTCATTCCTATTGATTATGAATCTGACAACCCCATGATCCTAGTGGTCAACACTTCCTACATAGCGGTCGGTTTCTACCTTTGCTAGTGCACTACCAACAATTGTAAACAACATTGCTATAACCATTTTGGTTCCATCACCCTTAACAAATGCAAAGCTTGGTTCAGTCAGCCCAAGCTCAAGCTTTACAGTTTGTACCGAGCCCTGCAGGCGCTACACATGTACCTCCTAGGCATTAGGAACCTTATTGTTGAAGTCGACGGCCGCTACATTAAAGGTATGCTGCAGAACCCTGACATTCAGCCTTCAGCTAGTATGAACCGCTGGATCATGGCCATCCTTATGTTCCACTTTGAGCTTGTACACATTAAAGGAACCTTCCACGGACCCAATGGACTTTTGCAATGACCATTACAGCCTACCAACCCTCCCCCAGACAATACTGACAACGACATCTTCAAAGATTGGGTCAATCATATGCACGGATTTATGCACCATGTCCAGTTACCAACTGCCCTCGCCCATTCAGCCTCTACTGCCCCTTGTTTACCTCCATTTGCCCCTTACCTTCCGACTCTAGCAACATTCGTTAATGACACCGTACCCCTTACCAAAGTCTCAATTCCACCCATTACCAACCCCCTTTCCTACGACAACATCCCTCACTCCCCCAAAGCTCTTGCTGGCAACAAAAGAGCCCAACTTGTTAAGCAGTGGCTTACCGACTTCAAGCAACCGCCGGGCCTTAACAACAAAGCCCTTGCTACATTCCTTTGCTATGCTAGCAGCTTCTTCCTCACTAATGGCAAGCTCTGGCAACACAATCATAACGGTGAGCACAAGCTCTTTATACCAACTGACTCACAACTTTGCATCCTGCACACTATGCACGATGACCTTGGACATCGTGGTCTGTTCGCTACGAGAGCCGCCCTGCTGGAGCACTTTTGGTGGCCCCAGGTAGCGGCCAATATTGATTGGTACATTCGCTCGTGCCACATTTGCCAGGTCCACCAAACGACCAAAGTCCTCATACTGCCTACCATCGCTACCCCCACAGCTCTCTTCAGCAAAATCTATATTGACACCATGTTCATGCTGCCTTCAAACAAGTTCAAATATATCATCCAAGGATGCTGTTTGTTAATCCACTATCCTGAATTCCGCATGCTTGCTCGCAAAAATACCGATGCTATCGCTAAGTGGCTCTTCAAAAACATCATCTGCTGCTGGGGCACCCTTAACAAAATTGTTACCAACAACGGTCCCCCCATCATTAAAGCCATCACTTACCTTGCCAAGAAGTATCATATAAATCACATTCACATATCCGGTTACAACAAACGTGCTAATGGTATTGCCAAACGACCCCATTTTGACGTTAGACAAGCCCTCTTCAAAGCCATTAATGGAGACCAGTCCAAGTGGAGCTCAGCTGCTTATTCTGTTTTCTGGTCAGAGCGCGTTACCGTCCGCCGCCGCATGGGCTGCTCCCCTTACTACGCCGCTACCGGTACCCATCCCCTATTCCCCACCGACATTGTAGAAGCGACCTACCTCCAGCCACCTCCTGATTCCTTGTTAACAACTACCGACCTCGTCGCCCGACGTGCCATTGACCTCCAATGCAGACAAGCTGATCTCAACCGTTTACACAATACCATCCTTACTGCCCACTGCTTAGCTGCTCTCCATTTTGAACAAGAGCATGCCGCTACAATTTGAGACTATGACTTTAAGCAAGGAGATCTAGTGTTGATGAGAAATATGCAAATTGAAGTCACCCATAACAAGAAAATGCAACCTCAATACTTAGGACTGCTAGTGGTGATATCACAAAACCGTGGAGGCGCTTACATTCTCTGCAAACTGGATGGATCAGTACTCCACTGACCAGTAGCAGCCTTTTGCTTAGTCCCTTACTTCGCCCGCAAACACATCCCTCTCCCTACCGACACTTTCAACATTGATACCGACCACTTAAGGATGTTAGAAGAAACCAACTTACTTGATGATGAAGACTCCTTTAATCATGACGAATCATTGGACAATACCATTGAAGAAGACTAGAAAAACACCGTTTACACCTATCCACCCCATTCACTGTTAAAATCCCCAAAAACCTTAACGGCTCTCGATAAGCCCTTATTTCTATTGTTTCATTTCCCTTCTCATCTTTACTTACTCCATTTCTATTCATCATAGACTTTCTTTCTACATACGCTTTCCAACATACATGCCTACCGTTAAGCCCTCTATTTATCCTTTCCAACTTGTCACCACCATTCCCCATCTGCCTTTCATTAAGACGCAGTTGTTAAGCAACATTGTGCAAGTGCCATGATGATCTACTGAGCGTTTATTTTTCTTGACCCGTTTAGTTCTTTCGCTTTGATTTTTCACCTTACCCCTTTATTCATCTCATCTTTTCCAGACTGCTAGCTATCTTACTGGTCAAACCAGTCTCCAAGATAATGCTTTATTAAAAGACCCCTTAAGAGGGTCAGTCTGCGACAAGCAATAAACACCAACTAAAATAAACATTTTTTTAGGGTGCGGCGGGGGGAAGGTCATCGTCAGATGGAAACTCTCCATCCCCTGATTTCCCCCAGAATTTCTCCGTCACCCCCACCTCTGCCTGCCACGCAATGAAGGCATTGCAGTTGTCTTGATAGCGCAACAAAGCGCCCCATGTTCTCACCAACAACCGGAAGCGAGCTCGTACCGCTCACAGGTCGTTCTCCACCGCTGCCATCTCCCTCCCCATCAATCGCTCAACCTCTGCCGCCCTTGCCCGATACTGCTCCAAATTGCCTCTGGGATCAAATGGGAATGAGACTGGTAGGTCCTCCCCCAACCACTGGATCTCCTCCTCCTTGATAGTCAGTTGAGGAGGAGCCCCAAATCTCTCCACCTAACAAATGTCATTAGTGCTACCAGTCTATCATTAAGGAAGAATGAACTTACCAAGTCCCTTGCCTCCACTTTGCCCATCTTGTCCCCCATCTCCACCTCCAGCATCTTCAGTTCTACTGGTCTGTTGTTAAGAGAATGTGATTGTTAGCGGCAATACAAAACAGGAAAGCAAATACTTGCCAGCTCCCGCTAGGCCCTGCTACCAGCCCCACCTCCTCAGTTACTCCTTCCCCACCCAAACTTTGCTCTACCGCCCTCGTTACCGCCGCTCTCTCCTCAGGAGGAGTCACCTCACAAACTCCTTCAACCAAACCCTCTTCATCAGACTCCAACCGGCGCTGTTTAGAACTCCTTGCCAGTGTTGGTATCTCTTCTTCACTCAACTCCACTACTGATCGGCTTCTTACCAGCCCCTTCCCCTTGCCGCTTCCCTCTGTTACTGTGCCCTCTTGTCTCGCTGGCAGGAGGAGCATTGCGTCCTTAATGGTGGGCTCCCCGCCACCCGCCGCTATCTCTCGTTGCACCTCCAAGTACTTTCTGGTGGCCTTGACCAAGGCTGCATTCTCCGCCTTCTTCCCCTTGTGACCTCCATGACAACCATGCAATGATTGCCCATGTGCCGAACACCCCTTGCTCACCTCGTTGCACCGGTAGCAGGGGAAGGTACCGGTAGGATACCAGCACCCCTCTGGGTCATTAAGGGCCCAGCAACCCGTCGCACTACCGCAAGAACCGTTAGCCAGTAGTTGCTAAGGAATGACAGAGAAATACTTACTGCCCTGACTCGCTCCCAGAATGCCGCCCTCGCCACAGGGGCTGCCAATTTCCTCTCCTTCCTGCCGACCCGCTCCCCTGTGCCCGCTCCCAAATCCAAAACTGTCGAGGGCAAGCGCCCATGCAACAACTTCTTGAGCTCCCAGTCATTGAACAACGCGGGGGGCATGAACTCCTGGCAAAAACCGTTAGCAGAATACCGTTAACAAAGGAAAAGAAAATCCTACCTCTCCACTACTCTTGTCATTGCTAATTGCCACCTTCTTCTTGCCCTTGCTTTTTGTTGGAGTCTAACAAAGCCATTAACACTTAACGGTTACAATGCCAAACATTTTCCTTACTGGCTCCTTGTCATCGTTGTCATCCTCTCCCACAAGCTCTTTGCCCTTCAGGGACCACTGTTACTGAAAGCCGTTAATACTTTGCCAACCAAAACAAAGCCAGGGAACTTACCTTGGGAATTGTCATTGTTTGTGGCCTTGTAACAGCCCCTTGCCTTGGAGTCTTCTAGGTCTGTGGTAACATGGGCAACTCTGCTCCTGCATTACCAGCTGCTCCTCCTTGCCAGCTTGACCCCTCACCCCGGTCCTCCTTTGTCCTCTTGCCTGCTGACACTAACGGCTCCTTGATGAGATGCTGGAATAAAAACTGGTCATCAAAAGAGAGTTCCTCGAATAACTGGAAAATACCCTTAACAATGCTGCTAAGTCAATAGCGGCACCATTAGCGCTTACCATCATGGGCCCTGCTGCCACATCCTCAACCTCCATTGCCTCTGCCGGTACCGCACCCTTAATGCAGTCGTTAGCATACCGTATGCACCGCTAACAAACAAAGAACTTACAAAGTGTTTGTCAAAGGGCCTCATCCAGGCCTCCCCCTGGTACTGGGCATACAGGGCCTGGCACTCCTCTCTGACTGCCTCCTGTTTGGGCCACGTGATGCTGCTCCTGCCAGCCAACTCAAACCAATGCAGGTATGTCAATAACATCAACGTAGCCACTGCCTGCAGATTAGTTGGGAGAAGCACGCACCCTATTGCGAGGACCTTTGGCACCTTCTTCAAAAAGTCTTGAGCCACCATGAAATGTGCAAAGGAAGTAGAGTAGTCAAAGAAGGCGGGCATCAACATGGTAAAGCTAGAATGATGAAGTCCAAAAAAGTTGCTGGGGTTTATTTATAGCTTTTTTGGTATGGTGCACGGACCAAGACCCCCTGCACGGACCACGATTAATGATCATGGGACTTCAAATATTTTCCTTTGACTGGGGACAGTCAGTTTTTCAGTCAAGGGGAGATGATACGACCCAGTCAGCGCTGGCTGCCCAACACTGACAAGTCAAATCAAACATGTGACCTCAGCACATGACACCAACCGTTACCAACCATTCCCTTAACGACTGAGCCAACCTTCGACAATCCAGCCCCCCCTCTCTATTGCCCCCGACCGGCAGCCGACGATCAATCATAAAACAATTTTCTCCTACTATTTTCTTTCTCAATCTACTTACAAATTTTTATCATATTACTTACAATTTTCCTATTCAATAGCAGCCCCCGACATGCACTATCACGTGCAACTGCTATGCTTACTATCTCTTACCGGTTTCCCCTTTTATTTCCTTACACACCTATAAATACTGCCCTGTCAGTAGCTAAACATCATTGAATTGTACCAGAGTCTAGTCCCTGCTTCAGACTACACTTAAGATCTCATTCTCACTCTCGCTTCGCTAACGGCTGACTTGGGTTTACCCAGTCCAGTCTCCTTTGGTTTCCACGCTCAGCTTGACAGTATTGTTGAACTTAGCGCTCGTCGCCTTCGTTACATGCCATATGGGCGCCTTTGCTTTGCCTTCGTTACATGCCATACAGGCACCTTTGTTTCACCTTCGTTAAGCACCATACGGGTGCCCTAGTCAAGCCTTTGTTAACACTAGCACCTATGGCCAGCGACTCATATATTTCCATTAAATCCTACATTTCTTAATGACCTTCTGGGTCTTCCCAGATCTCCCAAAACTGCTGCAATTCAGTAGCGACACTAACAGCTGCACCATTATCTCTTACCGCCCTCTCTCACTTCCTTACCAACTCCAACCTCAACTCCTTACCAAGTTTCTGGGACTTTGCTTGACTCCTCTCACACACACACATAACGCTACTACTTGCTAGCTATCCATATCTAGCTGGTCTTGTTGGTTGTTTCCTGCATGGCAGCTAGGCAGCAAGTCAGCGCATCACCGCCGCATGGGCTGTTTCCCCTACTATGCCACTACTGGTACCCATCCCTTGTTTCCCACTGACATTGTTGAAGCGACTTACCTCCAACCACCTCCCAATTCCTTGTTAACGACTACCGACCTCATTGCATGACATGCCATTGACCTCCAATGCAGACAAGCCAATCTCGACCATTTACATGATACAGTCCTTACCACATGCCAGTTAGCTGCTCTCTGTTTTAAACAAGAGCATGCCGCTACAATTCAAGACTACAACTTCAAGCAAGGAGACCTAGTGTTGATGAGGAATACACAAATTGAAGTCACTCACAACAAGAAGATGTGACCCTGATACCTAGGACCACTAGTGGTAATCTCATGTAACCGAGGAGGCACTTACATTCTCTGTGAACTAGATGGATCCGTACTCCACCGACTGGTAGCCGCTTTTTGTTTAGTCCCTTATTTTGCCCATGAACACATCCCTATCCCAACTGGAGCCTTCGACACCAACCATTTAAGAATGTTAGAAGAAACCAACTTACTAGACGATGAAGACTCCCTTAATCACAATGAAACATTGGACAACACTGTCGATGAAGACTAGAAAAACACTGTTTACCACCTATCCACTCCACACCATTGAAACCTCAAAAACCTTAACGGCTTTTGATAAGCCCTCAATTCTATTGATTTGTTCCTCTCGTCATGATACTTACACATCTTCTATTTTTCATAGACACTCTTTCTGACACACACATCTACCATTAGGCCCTTTGCTTATTCTTTCTAACTTGTCACCACCGTTCCCAACTGTCTTTTGTTAAGACGCAGTCGTTAAGCAATGTTGCGCAAGTGCCATGATGATCTACTAAGCATTTATTTTTTTAACCCGTTTATTTCTTTTGCTTCAATCTTTTACCTTACCCCTTCGTTTGTTTCATTTTTTTTCAGGCCATTATCTTAGTGGTCGGGCCAGACTCCAAGAAAAATCTTTTATTTAAAAAAGACCCCTTAAGGGAGTCAGTCTGCAACACAGATAAAACAAAACTAAAATAAAAATTTATCTTTTTTAGGAGCTGTCAGAGGTGAAGTCGTCATTGGTCGGGATCAGCAGATCACCCAATTCTCCCCAATACTCCTCTGTCACCCCCACCTCTGACTGCCACACAATAAAGGCATTGCAGTTGTCCTGGTACTGCAAAAGGGCGCCCCGTGCCTGTGTCAACAAACTAAACCAAGCCCGCGCTGCTCTCAAATTGTTCTCCGCCATGAACAACTCCCTCCCCATCAGCTGGCAGATCTCCGCTGCCCTTGACCAGTACCGCTCCAAGTCGCCCCAAGGATCAAAGGGGAGCGGGACTGGCAAGTCCTCCCCCAACCATTGGATCTCCTCCTCCTTGACAGTTGGTCAAGAAGGAGTCCCAAAGTCTGAGGGCTGGAAGAAGTTGTTAATACTAATGATCAGTTGCTAAAAGGAGTTCACTTACCAACTTCCTCGTTGCTTCCTGGCCTGTTCCATCCACCATCTTGACCTTGGGGGTCTCCGTCTCTACTGGCCTGACAGTAACAAACCAACTATTAACAAAAGCCTCAAAGCCCAGCAGACCAGTCACCTACCAACTGCTGCTCAGCCCTGCCACTGGCCCTGTCTCCTCTGGCACTCCATCACCGCCCAAGCTCTGCTCAATGGCCTTAGCCACCACTGCTCTCTCCTCCACAGGAGTCACCTCTCGCAACCCCCTTGGCCACCCCTTTGTCACCTGACTCTATATGGCGCCGTTTGGACCCCTTCACAGGAGTCAGGATCCCCTCATCCTTGCTTGACTCCACTACCAATCAGCTCTTTACACCTGCAGTTCTTACCGGTCCCTTCCCCTCGCCAACTCCCTCTGCTACCGTCCCCTCCTGCCTTGTTGGCAGAAGCAGTGTTGTCTTCTTAACAGTGGGTGTCCTGCCACCCGCCGCTATCTCTCACTGCGCCTCCAAGAACTTCCTGGCAGCCTTGACCAAGGCTGCATTCTCCACCTTCTTTCCCTTATGGCCTCCACGATGACCTCATGAAGATTGCCCATGTGCTGAGCACCCCTTGCTTACCTCGTTACACCGGTAGCAGGGAAAAGTACCAGAGGGGTACCAGCACCCTTTGGGGTTGTTGATAGCCCAGCACTCATCACACTACCAACACCATCATTAAATCAGTCAACTAACCATTAAGGAATGGCAGAGGAACCCTTACCGCTCCAACCCGTTCTCAAAACACCATCCTCGCAGTGGGGTCCACCAATTTCTTCCCTTTCCTCCCAACTTGCTCACCTGCACCCACTCCCGTATCCAGAACTGCTGAGGGCAAGCGCCCACGCAGCAACCTCTTGAGCTCCCAGTTGTTGAATGACGTGGGAGGCAAAAACTCCTACCAAAAGCTGTTAGTCGGTACCATTAACAGTACAAGGCCCTGTACCTCTTTTTTGCTCTCATTGTCACTGATTGTTGCTCTCTTCTTGCCCTTGTCTTTTCACAATGGAGTCTAGGGGAGCCATTAACACTTAACCAAAACGCTGATGAAAAGTTCCTTACTGGTTCCTCTTCACTGTTACCAACGTCCACACACTCTTTGCCCTTCAGTGATTGCTACTAGCAACAGCTGTTGAATATCTGGCCAATTGTAACAAAACTGGAACTCACTGAGGGAATTGTCATCATCCTTGGCCTTGTTCCAGCCTCTTGAGTTGGAGTCTTTGGAGTCTGCAGTAATGCTGGCGACTCTGCTCCAGCATTACTGGCTGCTCCTCCTTGCCAACTCAACCCCTCACCCCAGTTCTCCCTCGTCTTCTTGCCAGCTGACACTAATGGTTCCTTGATGGGGCGCTGAAAGAAAAACTGGTCATCAAAGGAAAGTTCCTTGAATAGTTAGAAGTACCCTTAATGACGCCACTAAGTCAATAGGGGCACTGTTAGCGCTTACCGTCATAGGCCCCACGGTCACATCCTCAACCTCCATTGCTCCTGCCAGCTGCTCACCCTTAATGCAAGCGTTAGCCTACCGACAAAGACGTCAACAAGCAAAAAGACTTACAAAATGCTTGTTGAAAGGCCTCATCCAGGCCTCCTCTCAGTACTGGGCATACAACACCTGGCACTCCCTTCCAACCGCCTCCTGTTTGGGCCATGCAATACTGCTCCCGCTGGCCAACTCAAACCAATGCAGGTACATCAATAACATCAACGTAGCCGCTGCCTGCGGACTTGGGGAGAAGCATGTGCCCCATCATGGTGACCTTTGGCACCTTCTCCAAAAAGTCTTCGGCCGCCACAAAACACACAAAGGTAGTAGAATAATCAAAGAAAGCAGGTGTTGACATGTTATGAAGTGTTGGAAATGATGAAGTCCAAAGAGTCACTGGAATTTATTTATGGTTTTTCAGTATGGCGCATGGACCAGGACCCCCCCCCTCCCCCCGCACGGACCACAATTAACAATCATGAGACTTTGAGGATTTTCCTTTGACTTGGAGACAGTCAGTTTTTCAGTCAAGGGGAGATGATATGATCCAGTTAGTGCTGGCTGCCCAACACCAACAAGTCAAACCAAGCACGTGACATCAGCACGTGACCATTACCAACAACCACTAACGACACCAACTGTTACCAACCATTGTCATAATGACCAAGCCGACCTCGAACAATCCAGCCCTCTCTATGGCCCCCAACCAGTGGCCAACAATCAATTGTAAAATGATTTTCACTTACTATTTTTCTTTCTCAATCTGCTTACAATTTTTATCATATTACTTACAATTTTCCTATTCAATAGCGGCCCCTGACATGTGCTATCACATGCAACTGCTACGCTTACTATCTCTTACTGGTTTTCCCTTTTATCTCCTTATGCACCTATAAATACTGCTCTGTCAGTAGCTAAACATCATCGAATCATACCAGAGTCTAGTCCCTGTTTCAGACTACGCTTAAGATCTCATTCTCTTTCTTGCTTTGTTAACTGATTTGGGTTTACCCAGTCCAGTCTCTTTCTATTTGCTTGCGCAGCTTAACAGTATTGTTAAACTTAGCACTCATCGCCTTCATTACGTGCCATACAGGCACCCTTGTTTTGCCTTTGTTAAGCACCATACGGGTGCCCTAGTCAAGCCTTTGTTAATGCTAGCACCTATGGCTAGCAACTCATATATTTCTGTTAACTTCTCCTATATTCCTTAAGGTAAGGGCGACCTCAGAGAGATGTGGAACTCACACAACTGGCAGAGGGATATCCAAAGATGTATTAGCAAGTGGCTACAGTGTACAGGGCTAGCTACTCACCTGGCAGAGGGATATCCAAAGAGAATAAGTCTGAGGAGTCCCTATGCCAGGATCAGGTGATCAGAAATGCAGACACCATATGTACAGAGAATATCTAAAGGGGAGAAGAAGAGAAAAGAAAGGGGAAAAGGAAAGGAAACAGGAGAAAGGAGACAAGAGGGAATGGGCTCAACTGTATAGTACACATAAGCCACTGAAAAAGGAGTGTGAGAATAAAAGATGAAAAACTCGGACATTGCCAGAGAATGGATTGGTAATGTCCATCAGGTGACTCTGGCAAGTCAGGTGGTCAGAAAAGGGTCAGATGACCAGGAAGAGATCAGATGACCTTGAGAACAATGTCAGGTGATCAGAAATGGAGACACAATATGTACAGAGAATATCTAAAGGGGAGAAGAAGAGAAAAGGAAGGGGAAAAGGAAAGGAAACAGGAGAAAGGAGACAAGAGGGGAATGGGCTCAAGAAGGGATGTCCCCTTACACTTAACAACCTTCTGGGTCTTTATAGATCTCTAAAAAACTGCTGCAATTTGGTAGCAACACTAATGGCTGCACCATTACCTCTTACTGCTCTCTCTCACTTCCCTTAACGACTCCAACCTCACAATTCCTTACTGGGTTTCTGGGACTTTGCTTGACTCCTCTCACACACACGTAACGCTACTACTTGCTAACTACCCCTATCTAGCCGGTCTTGTTGGTTGTTTCCTGAACAGCAGCTAGGCAGCAAGTCAGCGCATCAATGTGACACAGGCACATGACCATTAATGACCGACCACTAACAACACCAACCATTACTGACAATTGCCTTAATGACTGAGCCAACCTTGGACAATTCAGTCCCTCCATGGCCCCTGACCGGCGGCCAATGATTGATCGTAACTGTGTTACCAATGACCCAACAATTGTAAATTTATTTTCACTTACAATTTTCTTTTTCCAATCTACTTACAATTTTCTTGTATTACTTACAATTTTCCTATTCAATAGCAGCCCCTGACATGCTTATCACATGCAACCACTACACTTACTCTCTCTTACTGGTTTCCCCCTTTTTGCTACCTTACATACTTATAAATACTGCCCTGTCAGTAGCTAAGCATCATTGAATCATACCAGAGTCTAGTCCCTGTTTCAGACTATGCTTCAGATCTCTTTCTGCTCTCACTTTGCTACTGGCTGATTTGGGTTTACCCAGTCCAGTCTCCTTTTGTTCGCTCAGCTTAACAGTATCATTAAACTTAGCACTTATCACCCTCGCTAAGTGGCATATAGGCGCCCTCATTTTGCCTTTGTTAAGCACCATACAGGTGCCCTAGTCAAGCCTTTGTTAACACCTATGGCTAGCAACTTGTATATTTCCATTAACTCCACCTTTACCTCTTAACAACCTTCTGGGTCTTAATCTCACAGATCACAATTTGGTAGCAATACTAATGGTTGCACTGTCACTTCTTACTGTCTTCTCCCACTACTTTACTGATTCTGACCTCACAACTCCTTACCAGGTTTCTGGGACTTTGCTTGACTCCTCTCACACACACATAATGCTACTACTTGCAAGCTACTCTATCTAGTTGGTCTTGTTAGTTGTGTCCTGCATGGCAGCTAGGCAGCAAGTCAGCGCATCATTGTATTTGATGACAACTGCTCTAAGTCCTCTTTGGAGTTGTTAACTGTGAGGATGGTGATGGCAAAAGCAATGAGGTGGTCTAGCACTATACTTGGGCTGGACCTTCTGCTGCTTGTGCTGTCCACAAGAAAATGTAGGGATGGTGCAATGAAGTCCAGTATTGGAGTCTGTTATTGTTATTGTTGTTTCCATTTTGCTAAAAGTGTCAACAGTACTCTTAGTCAAAATGTCAAAGAGGTGACCTATTGTAAGTGGGGGAATCAAGAACATAAATCTGGAGGTATAGCATGAGGCCACCAACAGTGCAAGGAATGTTACAAGCCAGACCAAGGGATTTGTCCATAGTACTGTTAGTGCTCTGCATGTTCAGTATGATGCTAGGGTCATAAGAGATACCAAGATGATTAGCAACTTTGATGGACATGGATATGACCTGGGAGCCACTATCTGCTGTACACTCAATTTCTTCCCAATTATCAACCAGAAGCATGATAGACCAAATTGACTGAGATTTCTGGGCAACTGTTGACATTACCAGCTCTTTGCCAGGCAGTAATGACTTGATGTATGCTTTGACAGGATCTATCTAGGTGACTTGGGCTTTGGTGGCATTGGTAAGTGGAGAGTCAGTACTGGAGGTGTCATTAAGGATGAAGGAAGGCAGAGTGTTGTCAAAAATGTCAGTAGATTCTTGGTAAGCAGTAATGTTAAAAGGTGTGAAGATTATTTTATGATCAATTGTCAGCCGCTGGTTGGGGGCCATAGGGGGGGGGGGATTGTCCAAGGTCAGCTCGGTTGTTAAGGCAATGGTCGGTAGCGGTCAGTGTTGTTAGTGGTCAGTTGGTAGCGGTCACGTGCTGATGTCACGTGCTTGGTTTAACTTGTCGGAGTCAGGCAGCCAGCGCTGACTGGGTCGTATCACCAGACAACCTTGGTGCTCCTTGCAGCGGCCCTACCTTCACCACCACCCCAGATCCCACACCACTTTCCCTGGACTCCTGATGACCCCTCTGCACATGCCCGGACCTCACTCCCCAATTTAGGAGTTGCCACCATCCAGGCCAAGACCCACTCCATGCCCCACCCCTGCTCCTCCGCGACACAGGTTGCCTTCTAGAGCCACAACACCAAGCACCTCTCATGGCAGGCCTGGCAGGCCTCGCACACAGAGGAGCCTTGTCGCAACCCCACTTCCAGAGCGGTAAACTTGCAAGGGTCTCCCCGACAAGCACAGAAGACACACTAAAGGAACTTGGATCAGCTCTAAAACCTGCAACAACAAGGGGCCACCTACTGGACCACTCTCCTGACACCATGCAAGGGTTGGAGGACCCTGGACCCAGGCCAACACCTCCGCCACCTGCTCTGGCATTGCTGCCTCCTGAGGAACCCAATGCCTCAGGGATAACACCTGAGCAGTGCGGGGAGCTGACTGCGACACCACTACCTCTGAGCATGGCAGGACCTGCCAGGATAGGCCTGCTCCCAGGGTTTGTATTAACACCTCTACACCTGAGTTAGCGCTGGGACATCGAGGGAACACCCCACTCATGTTGACAGAGCATTGCCAACAGCTCGTATGCATCCCAACATTGGTCAAAAGCTGTCTGGCACACCTCATATAGCTTCCAGGACGCCATGCGGTTATTGTTGGAGGAGGGGGGGTGGGAGAGCCAGAGGTGGAACTGGGTGAAGACATGGGAGGATGGGAACCAACAGCGGTGAGCCCTCCTTTTTATTCCCCCAGGGCACCTTCTGGACAGCTGCCATATGACTTCAACTTCAATTCCAAGGACTTCTATGCCAACACTAGCTTTGGATTTGATTCCCATGACACCGCTACCATGGGCCCTGTCTTGAAGGGTCTCAACGTAAAAGAGGGGGTAATGTCACGACCCCGCCAACTCCAGACCCTCATATGCTGCTCCGACTCCAACACACACCTCCCCCCTACTCCCCACACCTCTAGGGCCACCAACAACCTCACAATGCTGCACTGGCAACACCCTCAGCCATCTCTGGACAGACCCCCGGGCATCACCAAACTCCAGCATCTCAGCTGGCATGTCACCCTAAGGCTTCCCTATCCTTGGATATATCTGAACCACCGGCACCCTGGCCATCACATAACATTCCTCCTGCAAACTGTTGGTATGTCACCAGGCTCCACACCTGCTCTGGTGCCACTATTGTGCACCATGACCACCAACCTATTCTATGCAGGGCAGCCATGGCCCACACCAACACACTCTGACAAGATGTCATGACCATGGAGCTGAGAGCTTGTCCTGGGACTTAGCTGGAGGATAATCAGATGCCATGGTCCTGGGCTGGGACCCTGTCCTAGGACTTAGTGGGAGGGTAATATATAAATTGTAGGGTAGCATACAAGTTGATATTCACCATAGTCTTTGTTTCTGTTCCAGTCTAGTTTTGTGCCTCCATCTCTCTCTCGTCTTGTCTCTCGTATCTTGTCTCCACACCTTGTACTTCTGTTCCATGCCTTGTATCCCTATTCCATATCTTTTCCCCCTATCTCTCTGTCTCCTGTCTTGTATCTTTTCCTCTCTATCTCTATCTCCAGTTCTGTATCTCTTATCATCTGCCAATTTCCTGATCAATCTATCTTCTATCTGTTCCATAATCATCTCTACCAATTTCCACACTTATTCCTGTCTTTCCCATTCTCCCTTGTCCCTCTATTAAAAACTCCAATTCCCTGAGCTTGCACTCCTCAACCTGGAGCACCCCCATCTCATGTGCATCACTACTCGTACCCCAGAGCATCCAGACTTCATTCTGGGCCACTTGTAGCTGCACCAGAGCTTTTGAGAAGCCCTGGACCTGTACTTGGCCTCCCAAGCTTGCCTAATAAGGACTTGCCAGTGTAGCTGAGCCCCCATTGTCAGCGGGACCTGACACTTTCCCATAATTTTGGTCAGCTTGGCTCTTTTTTCTGTGATGTCCTGCCTAAGGCCAGCAATAGTCAGCTGCATCTCAGCCTTTTTCTGCACATCATCTGACAGGCAAATAACAACTCTAAGTCCACCAACTTGCACCTCTAAATTGCAAATCTGGGAACAAATCCCAACTTTCTGACCTTGAATCAACAGTGCCTGCTGAGTAGTATTGATTTGAAAGTCAAGTTCCGACACTATGCTGATCATCTTAGCTTGACTGGTTGCCATGTCAACCTGCTGAGCCTGAACAGAGCAGACCTCACTGCATAATTCCCTAACCTCTCAAGCAAGTGAACTAATTGTACCAGTGATCTGCTCCACACCCTTTGACACTTGATCTCTGAGCAAGGTTTTGCAAATAGGGTTGTCATTATAATCCCAAAGTAGACACAGGACAGAGATAAAGTCAGGGAATGTCCTCCTGAATGAATCTTGCCCTTGTAGGATTGTCAGTGTGTCTGCCCAAGTTGTCATGGAAAATATAATGAGGTCTGAGTTGAGTTCAGTAGTGCAACTGCCAACAAAGCTCCTTTTGCCAGTCATCTTCTTGAGCCACTGAACCAACTTCTTGTGGACCATATCACATCTTGAGCACCTGCAACAACCATTTTGAAAGGTTTTTTGATTGGAATCTCCTTCAATGGCTTGATGCGTGCAGTGAGTTTGGAAACCCTGGGAGGGACCAAAATGGAACCAAGTGCAATGAATTGATCAGCATCCTTAGGGAGGAGGAAAGTGATCTGCAGTCCACCATATGACAAAAAGATAGACACGACCTTGTAACCCTGTTTCCCAAATAATGGGCAAGTGTTTGGCTGGTACATTGTCATGTTTAGTTGTTTAGTGAGGCCTGGGTATAGATCCATCAGTCAGCATGAAAGTCATTTGTCACTCCTCCTCTTTCTGCTTGTACTCCATCTAACCTCCCATTCAGGCTGGGTTGTCATAATCCAGTCCATAATTAATTCCAAGAGGTCAACACAAGGCTCAGGTCTGGCATCCTCAAGACCATACTTCAGCTCAAGGTAACAAGCCAAGGATAAGTTTAATGGTATGTCATTGAATGGCACAACAACCATGAGAACCTTCTGGAAGAATTCAAACTCAGGTTCAGACATGAAGTTGGCTAGGAGGTCTTTGACAATGGAGACAGGAGTTTCAGCTGGACTCAACAGAACACATCCACAAACAATGAGCTGATGACCCGTAGGCAGATGATCCATTGAGAGGGGCTTGTCAAAGTCAAAATCAGAGTCAGAGTCAGAATCAGCATCATTTGCACCAGGGACAATTTTGGGAGTGTGAGGAGTGAAGGGCAGGATGGTATTCCTGGTCCTGGCCATGATGGGTGTCACTGGGGAGCCTGGAGCTTCAATAATCATATTGAAATCATGTTGACAGGCTGCGTGAGTATATGTAACAAATAGAGTTTTAAAGAGTAAAGAATAAAGAATAAAGAATAAAGAATAAAGAATAAAGAATAAAGAATAAAGAATAAAGAATAAAGAATAAAGAATAAAGAATAAAGAATAAAGAATAAAGAATAAAGAATAAAGAATAAAGAATAAAGAATAAAGAATAAGTGGTTAGGTTTAAACAAGGATGGGGATCAATGATTTACAGACAATGGGGGAATCAAAGAGAGTCTAACTAGCATCTAAGTAGAAGCGAGGGCAAGATCAAAGGTATATAAAAGCTATGAACTAAGAAGCATGGTAACTCTGCTCTAGTTGTGTCAGGAATAACAGGAAAAGAATATGCCATGTATATGGTTGGTTTTGTATGAAGGGGATGTTAACCAGCAGAATCACAAGAGGGATATGGATTAATAGTGATTTGAATAACAGGTATACACTTTTAAGGCTGAAGGGTTTGATTTTAAGCAGTAATAGCCCAGATATACAGAGGGGTGGTGTGGGGTGGTGGTGGTTGTTGTTGTCGAGGAAGTTCCTGCTGAAAATTTTTGCACCAAAGATTTTGAACACTGCAGCAGAGGTGGCACCAACAGTTTTCAATCCCAAGCTCTTGAAGACATGAGTAAATTTTGGACTAGATGATGATTGAGCCATTGTGTTTTAGGTTGATAGTAACATGGATTGATTAGAGATTATATTATAGTAGTGTATTATAGATAGTTACCAACAATGTGCATTTATGTGGTACTTATGAGCATTATCTGAGCAGTGTCTGTGGACCAGCATTATATGACTGAACTAAGCCATTACAACTTACATAAGGCACTTGTTAAGTCAAAATAGCCTTATTTCAGACATGGAACAGCTGAAATAAGGCAATGTTCCCTGACATCTTCAGTGACTTATTACCTTGTATAAGCCATGTAAGTACAAGTGGGGCAGGTAAGTCAAGATGTAGTTTTCCTGATGGTGCTCAATGTTTGACATTTCATATTGTTGAGTGTTCCAATGTGACTGCTCTTTGCAATGCTATGTACAGTATAAGAATCTCAACAACTAGGTGTCAAGCTGACTTTGGTTCAAGTCTATATTGTCCTCTGAGTTAGCTGCTCATTATAGCTGTTGCCATTGCCCTTTTGCATATGACTTTAAAGATGGACTTTAATTATGTTTAGGACAACATTGTAGTACATATGAAGACAATCTTTCTAGTTCCTCTTTAGATGCATGAACAATTGCAGAATGACCCCCCATTTGGCATGTGTTTCTCTACTTACTCAAATTGGCAGCTGAGACCACAGCCTCCTTTACTTATTGGGCAATTACTCTTTTGGGTCACATTGTTGTTACCAGTATAAATACCCCATTACCTAGCTACTAAAGGACAGAATTGAACTGTTATAGCCACTCCATAGCTTGCACACTACACTTTAGAGCAAAATTCTTGCTCAAAAAGATCAGTAATGCCCCAGCCATTTACTTTTCTTTCCTCTTTCCATTTCATTGTCTTTTGATTTCTGCTAAGCACCTCCCACTAGTGACTTGTGTTTGCCCTTTGCTTTTGAAATATTGCTAATGCTTTCCTTGTTTTAGTATAGAACTGCTAACATCACACCCTCTGCCAATATATCCCCCATTTCCCACCATTAGCAACTGTACTAGCTCAACATGTTACAGGGAACTTGCTTGCAACCCTGCCAAATATAAGCTATTAGCAACTGTTTCCTAGTCTGCCTGGTTGGTTGTTTCCTGCACAGCAGCTAGGACTAAAAGGAGCACATTAACATTTAGCCACTCTCCATTTCAAACATGAACATGCCACTACCATCAGAATGCAAATTATCAATGGGAGAAAGGCCTTACTTCATTCATAGTATGCACTGTCACATCACATATTCCACATACCTAAATGCTTATCACTCTCTTGTAGCTGGTAACATCTCTTATCAAATTGCATCAGTCAATACTATGATCTTTTCATATGCATTTGCTAATATGTTTCCAGGTGCTGGACTGAGTAAAGCAAATTTCCAGGAACTATGACTTTCAGCCAGGAGACTTGGTCTTTCCTGACAGGTGGTGTCATTTCCTTTTGTGTTTCCAGCCAAGACAACTTATAAACTTCTATTGTCTTGATTTGACAAGCACCCCACTTCCCACTGGAATACAGCATAGTATTCAGTCTTGTCCAGGTGGTGGATTGATACAACTGTATTTAAGTCGCAACAGAAGTATAGAAAGAACAGTCTTGAGTTAGGGTGATAGTGCTACTTTGATGTGAATTGTCTCTGAAGTGGATCTTTCGAGGGTTTGAGTGGTTCAGTTTGGAAGTACTTCAAAGTCCGCTATTGGCTGAGTATGCCGCCCGGAACCATCACTGGCCTCAGGTACATGAAAACTCGAAGTTCGAACAACACGTTGTGCTGCCTCAAGAAATCACAATGACGAAGTCGTTGACACCAAGTTATTTAAACATCCTAATTTTCTATGGATGGAGCTATTCGGGGTGGCTCTCTCTCAACTTTTGTTTTAGATTGTATTTCTGGCACTTATTCTAAACTGAAGGCAATTTGTGTCCTTGTCATTTATACTGACCAGCCCATTCTCCATGTTAGCCTTAGCCTCAGGACTCAATCGCACATCTTATCCCACATTTCTCGCCAAGAATTCTCCGCTGTTTGGATTGAAAGAATGCCGAGAGACCACAACTGTTGGGTTGCATGGAAAGCATGGTGATCTAGAATTTCATAAAGCAGAAGTACATGCGACCAGATCTGCATTGATAGAAAACGACTGGACGGAATTGAAAGACTTCGTCCGCACAGTGCGACTCCACTTTCCCTCGCCTCGCGACACTTTAGAATAAAACAGAGATCAGTGTGGAATTGACCTTTCGCTCGACTCCCACTAGCCCTTGCTTAATTATGAGATGTTCTCCGGACAAATACATTTGATACAAAGCTGTGACGAACTAGACATGATAAAAGCTATCAAAGGAGCATCATTGACATCGACTCCTGGGGAAATTTGCTGAAAGAACAAGTCAAATACAATGTAGGGTAGGCGTCAACGATAACCAATACCTTCATTAGATTACATTAAATGGATCCACGATAGTCACAAATTTGACCTTCCCAAAGTCCTCTTGATCGGTAAAGGCGTTGCGCTTGAACCGTATGCACCCTTCGTCTTCGACGAACTTCTCATAACTCTCTCTTATTGCATTCGGGTCGTCCTCGTAGTGCATGACAAAGAGACACCACGCCTTGCCTTCTGTGAAAGCAGCTGTAACTGTCATCTTGCCACCAAGGTCCTTGTTATGGCGCTGAACAATATTAGGGATCATAGCTTCGTCATAGATATCGATGCCAGGGAAGCGACGTCGGGCCCAGGCCACGGTGTCTGGGAAGGTCAAGATATATCCTCCAACTTTGATCATGATAGATAACCTTGAAAGGGGATTAGCAGTATGAACATGTGGTGACGAGTAAGGAAGCATACGTGGATGTGGTAAATAGCAGTCGAGTGCGGATTCAGAAACAAGTTGGGGTTGTCAAGCCTTAGAGATGAACCATCTTATGTAATCCCTCCGGTCTTGAAACCACAGCCGTGATTGTTTGCAAGTGTTGACTTTTGATTCTCTTTCCTAACGTTTCTACTTTGTTTCCAATGTATTTGTTTGAAACACATCATCGACATCTTACCAATCACACCTTGTCCCAAGCTTGCATCAAAGACAGGAACGCCTAGAGGCTTGAACCCTCATTGTCTCCGAAGATCCGGAATTTTTCACCACTCATGACCATTTTTCTCTTGTTGACCCATTTATGAGTGGTTCAACTGCTCCATTTGGCAAGTCTCATCGTTTTCCTGACATTTTGCTCCGTTTGCTTGCTGCGCGATCCGTCCATGCCCCCTCAGTGCTAGCTATCCTCAAGTAACTAGAAACAAAACAAGCAAGTGCCGATGTTTGGCCATTCTGAACTACATATAGACCTCAATGTAATTTTCCGATTATCGAATGGAGAAAGAGTGGGACATTGGATCGAATGGCTTTTTGATTTGTGATGGGATATACCAGATTGCACTACTCGTTGAGACTCACTGATCCTCTTTAAACAAACACACTTAAGGAATGAGTGCATCTCATGCGCTCTCTATCACGCGTTGAAGCGTACTTATCGCGTGCATTCGGCTACGCCGCCTTAAATATGTTTTTTTTTCTTGTTTACCACACCTCAGTTCGTTTCACAATACCTTGTACTAGTTTATTCATCTCAGATACCGTACCCATTACATCTACTCAATTGTATTGGCTTTGATCGAATTATAGTTTGTTTCACAATGAGACTGAGTTGTATTGGCCATACTTAAATACCTGCACTACGATCTTTGAAAGGTTATGGGCCCCGTCGCCTAATAACTACATCGAGATGTAATGAACCCGAAGGAAGCATAAGCCTTCCACTTCCAGCTGCAAGAACTTGTCACTCGACCATCCCGATATCACCCGGATCACTCCCGGGTCTAGACAAAATTACAAAATCGTCACACCATGTCAGAGACCACAACATGCCCAACTCTTACCGGACCTGATAATTTTCAAATGTGGAAGATCAGAATCACGGCAAAGCTGAGACAGGAAAAAGTGTGGGATGCCATCACAGCCATCCTCACCTCCTGGTGAAACATCGACATCAGATGCCCCAGTCACCCACTCAGAAACTTCCACGTCCTCTCATGTTAATAGCTGGTTTGTCCGTCATTCAAAGGCGGCATTATTGTCGCATATGTATTAATCAGATTTCTAAGTCTGAGTGTCGGGTTCAACACTCAAGTGTAGAAATAGTTTAAGTTGCGTAGGACTAACTTCACACTAGTTGAATACATTATCTCAGATCCAAATATATTTTAAATAAGTTTGTATTTGATTGATTCTAATCCAATGGCCCCAATTGCCTGAACTTTGAAAGGGTTCAATTCAAAACGTAATAATGAATAATAAACCCAAGACTCAGTCATGTTGTAAGCCTAGGTATTCCCAAGGGGTGTCGGATCAGGCAAATGTGACCATTAACTGTTGGAGGTAGGATCGCAGCACTGTGGGAACACGTGACGAGCGGGTATGGAAGTCGGAGCGGGGGTCGGGACACACTCAGTCGTTCCTACTGAGGTGTGTCCCGTCTAGTATATCTGTACACGCTCACACTAACATATGGTAGTCACTGTGTTCAACAGGTACATTCACATAGTACAATATACAGTCGTTCCTATACCGACTGAGTCACTGTGTTCAACAGGTTATAGGGCCCCGTGCCACTCAGTAAAATTGTACGCGACTCACGAAACTTTTCCGAACCACCGAAATCGACCAAACACAAAGAAAAAGCAAAAGAGACCATGTCTCAGAACCCGCCGCTCTTCCTACTGCCTACGGAGGAAAAATTTGACGGTTCAAACTGGGTATCGTTCAAGATGACCCTCACAGAGGCAGCGCGCGGCCGAGGACTGCTCGGTTACCTGACGGGCGAGATTATTAACCCACTCATCCCATTTGCCGAAGAGAAGAGTAATGTCCCCACTGTCCCGACAGCATGGTGGGGCGCAGCAAACCCTACACCAGACGAGTGGGCACGGCGCGATGCATACGCGAGAAGCATGGTGACGCTGAATGTGGTGAACCCTGTGGGAGCAGGTGTGTCAATGACTGGGTCGGCGGCGGACGCGTGGACATCCCTCACTGCTGTGCATGATGTGAAGACCGACTTAGGACTACTCCATGCCGAGGAGGAGCTCGCAGCAATCAGATACACGGATGGTGCAAGCATTGAGGCCCATTTCAAAGCCATGCGTAGTGCATGGGCCAAGGCGAATAACCAGGGAGCAGGTATTGACGACAGACACTTCCGTGCATACATCATCAGGTCAATGCCGACATCGTGGGCTGCTGTCACTGGGTCATTGCTGCATGCTGGCACTTCCACCAAGGTCATTGTCCGACTTACAACACATGCACTACTTCTCCATGGCACATCTGCGGTGGCACCAGCAAAATCGACACAGGCACTAGTCACTCAGACTGCGTGTCAGGGGCAGAACAGCAGCGTGTGCTCAAACCCAAACTGCGGATGCACTGGCCACACAATGGACAAATGCTATTGGAAAGGCAGGGGACTTGAGGGACAATACCCTGAATGGTGGAAGAGAAACAGAGGTGGATCTGCACAACCAAACCAGACAACGAGCACCATTTCAACCACTGACAACACAGCCTCCCCTCAAGCTAATTCTGTGGTGACATCTGCTGACAATGCCAACACCCCTCAATGCCTTGCATTTGCAGCCCTGACGGGTACTGGAGGCGATGCGAGCAAGATCACTTATGCTGACTCTGCTGCCAGCAGACACTTCTTCACCAACCAGAACGACTTTGTGACATATTGTGAGCCTGACCATGATAACAGGACCGGTGTATCAGCAAGGGGCACATTCCAGATACTGGGGTGTGACCGGGTCAGGAAGTGGGTCAAACATGGTGGCAAGATCATCAAGCTGACTTTTTATGATGCACTCCATGCCCCAGACCTTGACCATAATCTCATATCTATTGGGTTGCTTGTAAAGAAGGGAGTATGGCTAGGCATTGACAGAGGCGGCGCAACACTGTGGGCTCCTGATGGGACCCCTTTCCTGACCTGTGCCATGTCTGGCACTATGTTCACGGTCAAGTTTGTGAATCCTCCCCCAGCTGCGATGGTCACACGGTCTCTGCACCACCTGGTCAACCTGGAGACATGGCATCGCTGGCTGGGACATGTTGGAGAGAGTACAATTTGCGACATGATCTGGCAGAACACGGTTGAGGGGTTGCAGGTCACGAAGATGGCTGTCACCAGCAGGTGTGAGGACTGTATCATGGGGAAGCAGGTACGACGGCCATTTGATGCAGTGGTGATCCCTGAAACAAGGCCATATGAGAGGGTGGCTTTTGATCTGTGGGGTCCTGCCCACATCCAGATGACAAATGGCAAGACCTTCATGCTAGTTGCCACAGACTAAGCCAGTGCAGAGTGTGAGGCATGGTATCTGTCCACAAAGTCCAAAGAAGCAACCATGGAATGCCTCAAGATTTTTGACATGCGGGTAGAGACCCAGCTGGGGATATGTGTCAAGTGCATATGGACAGATGGGGGGAAAGAGTTTGTCAATGACCTATGGGAGGAATACTGCATGAGGCATGGCATCTGCCATGAAACCACCCCCCCACACTTGTCATCTGCAAATGGTGTTGTAGAGCATTGAAATCGGACTATACTTGACCTTGGCAGGAGCATGCTGAGTGACTCCCATCTACCTGTGCACTACTGGGGTGAGGCTACATCCATGGCAGTCCACATTCTCAACCTCACTCCCAGCTCACGCCACCCAGGAAAAACACCATTTGAGATCTGGACTGGCAAGAAACTGGATGTGTCATACTTGCGCCCATTTGGGTGCATGGCATATGCCAAGGTCCCCAGGGAGGAAGGAGCCAGCAAGCTGGATGCTCAGTCAGTAAAATGTGTACTGGTGGGGTATTTTGGAAGGGGGGATTACAAACTGCTGGAGCGATCAACAGGATGAATGTTCAGATCTCGTGACATCATTTTTGAGGAAGGTCAGGGCCACAGGACGTCACCAGAGGCCCATGGTGGGCCGGCTGTGGACTTACTTGAGGTCCTTGATGTCACAGCCAGCAGCCTAGCAGATGACACTGACAATCAAGCCAACATCAACACACAACTGGTTGCTGGTGCCAGCAATGCAGACCACACTGAAGGATACGCCAATGTCAGTGAAGCCACCAGTTGTGCCGATGACCAGGCCTGAACCCTGGCGCTCTGCCCGATTAGCAGCGTTGGTCTCACCCAACACACTGGCACCACCCACCGAAGACCCGTCTGACCTCTCCGACTTCACAGACTTGAGTGATGATGATGTGACTGGGATGCCTGGAGCACTGGTGGCACTCATGCAGGGTGCTGATGACACCAATTGGGTCCCTAGGTCATGCTCAGAGGCAATGAAGCACCCCGACCTCTGGAAGGCACCCATGGACCAAGAGATGGAATGGATGTGGGAGCGAAAGGTGTGGCAACTTGTTCCCTGGCCAGATAATGCAAGGACCATGAAGAACTGCTGGACTTTTGCACTGAAGTACGATGTTGACGGTAGGGTCATTGGGAGGAAGGCACACCTCGTTGTGAAAGGCTTCTCTCAGATACCAGATGTCAATTACTTTGCCACATATGCTTCAGTGGTAAAGTACAAATCATTGCACATCAATCTTGCTGTCAGGACAGTTCTAGACTTTGAAATGTGGCAAATTGATTACACCAGTGCCTACCTGAATGCAGGTCCCTATACTCATAGAACAGCCAGAGGGGTATAAGGTGGAGGCCAGTGAGGTGTATTGTGTCAACATTGGCGAGGGCGAATGGGTCCAGGGGAGTAGTAGTGGTAGTGATGATGGCGGCGGAAAGAGTGGGGAGAATGGAGGCAATGAGTGAGGATTAGTGTCACTGGTGGACAAGGCTCTCTACGGAACAATGGATGCAGCGAGGAACTGGTGGCGCACATTAGGTGAGGACATGAAGAGACTAGGGTACAGGAGATCAGAAGCAGACCAATCAGTTAGGGTGAGAGTGCGAGGCGGAGAGAAAACCATTACTGGCATCTATACCAATGACACATCAGGGATGTCATCATCCAGATAGGAAGCCGAACAAGCGCGGAAGGAACTGGGAGAACACTTTGAAATCAAGGACCTTGGGGATTTGAAGTTTGTCCTGGAAATCTGGATCACCTAGGACCATGGCCAGAAACTCATCACACTGGACCAAGAGGAGTACCTGAAAAGAACCTTAGAAAAGTATGGGATGACAGAATGCAAACCAAAATACACACCTCTCCCACCTGGCATTGTCCTCAGCAGGAACCAAGCACCATCCACCATGGAAGAACAAGCCTACATGTAGGATAAGCCATATAGAGAAGCACTAGGCTCATTGATGTATGCACAGATAGGGACAAGGCCCAACATTGCCTATGCAATTACCTCCCTCAGTCAGTTTATGTCAAACCCTGGTAAGGCACATTGGTTGGCACTCACCCATGTTATGAGATACATCAAGGCTACCCTACATTACAAACTACAATATGGTGGACCAGGATATGCAGACTACGCACCACAAGGATACTATGATGCAGATTTTGCATCTGACATCGACACAAGGAAGTCAATATCAGGAGGTGTGTACATGCAGGCTGGGGGTCCCACGTGCTGGAGTGCAAAGTACCAAGACATGATGTCAACATCAACCACAGAAGCCAAGTACATCTCACTAGGAAGGGCTGCGGAGCAAATGCTGTGGATGTATTCAGCTTTGAGGGAGGTTGGACAGGAGGTGGGCTACCCGGCAGAGGTGAAGGGGGACAACAACGGGTCAATTGCGATTGCGGAGAACAAACGGAGCCACAACAGAGTCAAGCACATTGATGTCAAGCACCACTACATACACCATGCAGTCGAGGAGGGGAAGATAGCACTGACCTATGTACCAAGCGCCAAGAATCTTGCCGATCTTCTCATAAAACTGTTGCCACGACCGCAACATCACAAGTTATGCTTGAAGATGAGACTGTGCAAAGAATGACAATGCAGCAAGCCCGGGGGAGTGTTGGAGATAAGATCACAGCACTGTGGGAACACATGACAAGCGGGTATAGAAGTCGGAGCGGGGGTCGGGACACACTCAGTCATTCCTATACCAACTGAGGTGTGTCCTATCTAGTATATCTGTACACGCTCACACTAACATATGGTAGTCACTGTGTTCAACAGGTACATTCACATAGTACAATATACAGTTGTTCCTATACCAACTGAGTCACTGTGTTCAACATTAACTTCCTCCACACCCCTTACCCCACACCATCTATCAAACACTACCCCACCCTACCTTTGCATCACTAGGCCCTGGACCCAAATGCTATGTCATATGGGCCCTTGATTAGCCAAGGTCTACCTCTGGACTGGCACTACAACCCTGGGCCAGCCCACCTAGAGACATACCCCTGGACCCTGCCTAGCGGGTTGCTTAAAACTCCACACAATGCATGGGGCCCTGCCAGCACTGCATTCTTTGCTCTAGGACCCTCCAGGCCAAACTTCTGGCCCTGGTCAACAAAATCCATACCAGCTCCATGCTGAGACATTTCAAAGACCCCATCAACCCTGCCTGCTCTTTCCACATACAGTGGAAAGAACCAAACCAACTCTGGGACCAGGCACCACCTCCAGCCCAATGTCAGCAGCAAGAACTCAATGCCACCTCTGCAACCCTCCAATACCTGAACCTGGAAGGAGGCCTCTTCAACCAACCCACTGCCTGCACCATTGGTCTCATGTTGCATGCTAGGGCCCACTCTGTCTCCAACATCTTCCACACCTGGGGCTAGCTAGAGCAAGCCAAACCCCTCCATGTCAAACTCATGCAACCTGCCCCTCTCTGTGACAAGGCTGCATCCTCCCATACCCTATCCTATGTTGACAAATCTGTGCCCCTCAGCAATGGACCCACCAGGCCCAGCCCCCTCCTCTAACACCCAACTTTGTCCACAATAGGATCCTCCATCTTGACTTCAGGGGCAACTATGGTAACAGACCCCCTCCCCACAAACCATGTCCTGGAGCCCCAGCACCCCCTCAGCCTCCCTCTGGTCAGATCTGCCCCTCCTTCTACTCAGGACTGCCATGCCTCCCTTATCCCCCTGGGCCTCCACCCCTCTTGGACCACTACATGGCAGTTATGGGCCATAAGGAAGCTGTGTAGTAAAGGGAACAGCCTATGTGCCAGCAGATGGTGATGCTTTCTGACCAAAAGATGAAGTAAGCAGCAGAGTTCCACTTGGACTGGTCTCCATTAAGAGGGCTTGTCTAATGTCAAAGTGGGGTTGTTTGGCAATATTGTTAGTGCATTTATTGTAACTGAAGATGCAAATGTGGTTCAAGTGGTACTTCTTGGCAAGGCAAGCAACGGCTTTGATGATGGAAGGACCATTATTGGTAACAATTTTGTTCAGGGCACCCCAACAGCAGATGATATCTTCAAAGAGCCACTTAGCAATAGTGTTTGTATTTTCCTGGGCAAGCATGTGGAATTCAGGATAATAGATTAACAAACAGCATCCTTGGATGATGTACTTGAACTTGTTAGATGGCAGCATGAACATTGTGTTGATATAGATTTTGCTAAAGAGGGTGGCAGTTATAGCAATGGTAGGCAGTATCAAGACTTTTGTTGTTTGGTGAACCTGGCAGATATGGCACAAGCAAATATACCAGGCAATAAGCAACAGAAGAGCAATTGGCAGCAGAAACAGGTTGCATGATGGTGGTAGAGTGTCAAGAAGGTAATTGATTGAAGTTGAACATGTCATATTAGTACAAACAAGGTCACAACAAACAGTGTCCTTGGATGATGTACTTGAACTTGTTAGATGGCAGCATGAACATTGTGTTGTTATAGATTTTGCTGAAGAGGGTGGCAGCCATAGCATTGGGTAGGTGGGATGAGGACTTTGGTTGTTTGGGAAACTTGGCAGATGTGGCACAAGTGAATGTACTAAACAATGTCAGATGCTACCTGAGGCTACCAGAAGTGTTTGAACAAGGCAGCTCTTGTAGCAAATAGACCATGATGTCCAAGTTTGCCATGCATAGCTCATAGGATGTGAAGCCAAGAGTTGATTGGTATGAGGAGCTTGTGTTTGTCATTACAATTGTGTCACCAGAGTTTACTGTTAGCAAGTGCTAGCATACCAAAGGAAGGTGGCAAGGGCTTTGTTGTTAAGTCCCAGCAATCATTCAAAGTTTGTAAGCCACTGCTTAACAAGTCAGACTCTTTTGTCATTAGCAAGGGCTTTGGGGGAACAAGGGACATTGTTATAGGAAAAAGGGTTGGTAACAGCTGGAGTTGAGACTTTGGTGAGGGGAACAGTGTTGTTAACAAATGTTGATATAGTTGGAAGGTAATGAGCAAACTGAGGTAAACAAGGGGCAATGGACATGGAATGGGCAAGGGTAGTTGGTAACTGAATGTGGTGCATGAATCTGTGCATACAATTGATCCAGTCTTCAAAGATTTTGTTGTCAGTATTGTCTGGAGGTGGGTTGTTAGGCTGTAGTGGTTGTTGCAAAAGTCCATTGAGTCCATGGAAAGTTCCTTTAATGTGCACAAGTTTGAAATGGATCATAAGGATACCCATGATCTGGCAGTTCATACTAGCAGAAGGCTGTATGTTGGGGTTCTGTAGCATACCTTTGATGTAATGTGCATTGACTTTGATAATCAGGTTCCTAATGCCTAGAAGGTACATGTGTAGGCCCAATACAAACAATAAAGCTCTAGCTTGGGCTGACTGAAGCAAGCCTCTTGTTTATCGAGGGTGATGGAGCCAAAATGGTTATAGCAATGTTGCTTGCAATTGTCAGTTGTGCACTGGCAAAGGTAGAAACTAACTGCTATGTAGGAGGTATCAACTGTTAGGATAACAGGATAATCAGATCTGTAGTCAATAAGGACAAGGAGTTTAGTGTCATGCAAGGCTTTAACAAGGTCTTTCTGAGCATTAAGCTGATCCAGTCCAAACTCAAAGGGGACTACAGTGCAGGTAAGCTTTGTTAGAGTGGTGAGCACAGTGGGCTAAGTTCTTAACAAACATTTAGAGTATGCCAACAGTACCTAGGAAGGCATGGACTTTGGTTAACAACTGACAAGAGCCCTAGCAGTTCAGTAACACTAAACAGTTTTTGTCAGGGACACAACTGTTAGGAGTGCAAACATGGCCAAGGATCTTGAGGGTGGGCACACAGAGGACTAGCTTGTGACCAGAGAAGGTACCACCACAGTACTTCAGATGCTGGAGAACTCAATTTAGGAGTTCAAAGAACTCTCAAAGTGCTGAACAAATATTGGAATTTTTGAGATGCTTAGCAAGGAAGCCATTAACAAGTTTCCAGCCTTTTGGGCATTTAACACCTATGTTGTTTGATGAAACTGAGGATGTTATGGGGGATCTTGGGCTGGAGGATGTAGGTGACATTGATATGACCCAGTTAGCACTGGCTGCCCAACAACAATAAAATCAAGATAACTAACAATGCCAACCAACCTGACCTTATCTGATCTAATCAGCCCCCATCTAATCAGATTGCAAAAATATCTAATCAGACAAATCATGTGACTCAGACATGTGACCACTATTGAATGACCCTTAACAACACTGACTATTACTGACAATTGCCTCAACAACTGCATTGACTTTGGACAATCCAGCCTCCCATGGCCCCTGTTCAGTGGCTGACAATCAATTGTAACCATGCAATCAATGGCCTCATAGTTTTTTATTTTCTTTCTTTTTTTTATATTACTTGCAATTTTCCTATTTAATAGCAGCCTCTGTCATGCACTATCACATGCAACTGCTATGCTTACTATTTCTTACTGGTTTCCCCTTTTTCTACCTTACATACTTATAAATACTGCCCTGTCAGTAGCTAATAATCATTGAATTGTACCAGGGTCTAGTCCCCACTTCATACTATGCTTCAGATCTCTTTTTTCTCCTGCTTCACTACTGGCTGATTTGGGTTTACCCAATCCAGTCACCTTCTCTCTCTCCTCTCTCTCTCTCCTCTCTCTCTCTCTCTCTCTCTCTCTCTCTCTCTCTCTCTCTCTCTCTCAGCTTAACAGTGTTGTTAAATCTAACTCTCATTTGCCTTTGTTAGATGCCATAGGAGTTCCCCAGCTTTGTCTTTGTTAAGCACCATTCGGGTGCCCTATTCTTGACTTTGTTAACACTAGCACTTATAGCTAGCAACTCATATATTTTTGTTAAACTCCTCCTTACCACTTAATGACCTTCTGGGTCTTGATTTTACAGATATCCTCCTATGCTACAAACTGGTAGTAATAGTAATGGGGAGCTGAAGAATCTGCCCACTACACCCTCCAGGACCTCAAGTGACTCGTAAACCAGACATTCTCTACTGGCATTACTACACTTGGACACTTCTTAGACTACTATTGGAACTTCCAGTGTCTGGCATGTTGGCCCCTGGCTAAAGGCAAGATTTACCAAAACAAGGTACACTGTATACCAACTTCATTATGGTCCAAACTCATCTGCTGTTTAGAAATCACCCTTCCCAATCATCACCCAGAAGACCCCTATGAGGTAGACCAAGTCTTTGAAGCTGCCAAATGGGTTCTGAAGGGTACCAACACTGCCACAACTCTGAAGAAACCAACAATTGCTAGCACTAAAGCCCCTGCCATTAATGCTGCTGCCCACATACCAACTACTATCATTCAAAAGAAACTCCTTGACATTGCTGCAGCCACTATTGTTAGTGCTCTGGCACATATGGAGGAAAAGATGGGCTGCTGGTAACAGCACCCAGTCCTGCACCTCTTGACCTTCCAGTGACAGCTGCCATTTCTGCAGTGAAACTGGTCATAGCATAGTATATAGTAATTGCACTAAACTGGAAAGCTTTATTAGTCAAGGTGAAATCCATTGGAATCACAAAGGAAAGGTTGTCTTACTGTCCGGTGATGCGCTGACTTGCCGCCAAGCTGCTGTGCAGGAAACAACCAACAAGACCAGCTAGATAGGGATAGCTAGCAAGCAGTAGCGTTACATGTGTGTGTGTGAGGAGTCAAGCAAAGTCCCAGAAACCTGGTAAGGAGATGAGAGGTCGGAGTCGGTAAGGAAGTGTGAGAGAGCGGTAAGAGATAACGGTGTGGCCACTAGTGTCTGTGCCAAATCATCGCTAAGTGAGAAATCTGTCAAAGACCCAAAAGGTCTTTAAGGAATAGCGGAAGAGTTAACGGAAATATACAAGCCACTAGCCGTAAGCGCTAGCGTTTAACGAAGGCGAAACGAGGGCACCCGTATGGTGCTTAACGAAGGTGGAGCAAGGGTGCCCGTATGGCACTTAACGAAGACGATGAGTGCTAGTCCAACAATACTGTTGGGCTAAGCGCGAGGAGCAAAGTAGACTGGACTGGGTAATCCCAAATCAGCCATTAATGAAGCAAGAGCGTGAACGAGATCTTAAGCGTAGTCTGAAGTGGGGACTGGACTCTGGTACGATTCGATGATTTGTAGCTACTGACAGGGCAGTATTTATAGGTATGTAAGGTGATAGATAAAAGGGGGAAACCGGTAATAGATAGTAAGTGTAGCGGTTGCATGTGATAATGTGATAAGGCATGTCGGGAGTAAGGCGATAAAAGGGGAAACCGGTAAGAGATAGTAAGCGTAGTGGATGCATGTGATAATGCATGTCAGGGGCCGTAGAGAGGGGCCTGGATTGTTGCAAGGTCGGCTGGGTCATTAAGGGAAAGGTCGGTAATGGTCGGGGTCGTTACCGGTCGGTCGTTAGCGGTCACATGCCGAGGTCACGTGCTTGGTCCGACTTGTCGGTGTTGGGCTGCCAGCGCTGACTGGGGCGTATCATCTCCCCTTGACTGAAAAACTGACTGTCCCCAGTCAAAGGAAAATCCTTGAAGTCTCGTGATCGTTAAGCGTGGTCCATGCGGGGGGTCCTTGGTTCGTGCGCCATACCGAAAGATCATAAATAAACTCCAGCGGTCCTTTGGACTTCATTGTTTCAACATTACCATGTCGGCGCCCACTTTCTTCAACTACTCTACGACCTTTGCGTGATTTGTGGCTGCACAAGACTTCCTCGAGAAGGCGCCCAAGGTGCTCGGGATGGGGCGCGCGCTCCTCACGACAAATCCGCAATCGGCTGTGACGTCGATTCTGTCAACGTACCTGCACTGGTTCAAGTTGGCAGGCAGAAGCAGGGTGACGTGGTCGGAACAGGAGGCGGTAGGAGAAGAGTGCCGGGCTTTATATGCCCAATACAAGGACGAGGCCTGGATGAGGCCATATGACAGACATTTCGTAAGTGTCTTGTTTTCTGACGGTTCGTACGGTATGCTAACGGTCGTGCTAAGGGAACGGTACTGGAGGGAGTGATGGAAGTGGAAGAGGTGGCCACGGGATTGATGACGGTAAGCGCTAACGGTGCCGCTATTGACTTAGCGGCGGCCATTAAGGTACCTTTTAGTTATTTTCCGAACTGTCTTTTGACGAGCAGTTCTTTCTTCAGCACCCGCCAAAGGATCCGATGGCAGCAGCCACTACAAGGACGAGGGAGGACAGGGGTGAGGGGTCGAGTCGGCAGGGCGGAGCTGCCGGTAGCACTGGAGCGGAGTTGCCAGCGTTGCCGCAGACTCCCAAGACTCCCAGGCTGGCAACGGAGGCGAGAGCGAGGATGAGGACAATGACAGTGCCGAAGGTAAGTTCTCCATTTTCTTCATCGCGGCCGTTAAGATTTTAACGGCGACCGTTAGCAGGAGACGCTGAAGGGCAAGGAGCGGGCCGCCAAGGACGAGGAGGACGAAGGAAGCAATGAGGAGATAGCGGTTCCCGAGTCGTTTAACGACCGGGAGCTGAAGCGATTGCTGCGTGGGCGCTTGCCCTCGTCAGTTCTCGACACTGGAGCAGGCGCAGGGGAACTTGTCAGTCGAAGGAAGGAGAGGAAACTGGTGGCTCCTGCGGCGAGGGCCACCTTCCGTGAGAGGGTGGGGGCGGTAAGTCCTTTGCTTATTTTCTCGAATATCGTTTTTGGCTTAACGTCTTGGACGGTAGTGCGATGGCTGCTGGGCCCTTAACGACCCAGAAGGTTGCTGGTACCCGACCGGTAACTTACCTTGCTACCGTTGTAACGAGGTTAGCAAGGGATGTTTGGTGCAGGGGAAGTCGTTACGGGGCCGCCGCGGGGGCCACAAGGGGAAGAAGGCAGAGGGGGCCGCTTTGGTACGGGCGGCGAGACGGTATTTGGAGGGGCAGCGCAAGATAGTGGCAGGTGGTGGGGAGCCTGCCGTTAAGAAGGCAACGCTCCTCCTGCCGACAAGACAAGAGGGGACGGTAGCAGAGGGAACCGGCAAGGGGAAAGGCCCAGTAAGGACTGTTGGCGTCAAAAGCCGGTCTGTAGTGGAGTCGAGTGACGACGAAGAGGTACCGACGCCCATGAGGAGCTCTAAACGGCGCTGTTTGGAGTCCGATGAAGAGGGTTTGGTCAAAGGAGCTCGTGAGGTGACTCCCCTCGAGGCGCGAGCAGCGGTAACGGAGGCCGAGCTGGTGGCAGAGCCTAGCGGGAGCCGGTAGGTATTCGCTTTCCTGTTTGAACTGCCACTAACGATTAATGACAGGCCAGTAGAACTGGAGACGCTGGAAGTGGAGATGGGCGACAAGACGGGCGAAGCAGAAGCCAGGGACTGGGTGAGATCACCGTTTCTTAACGGCGGTTGGTAATGCTAACGAGGTTCGGTAGGTGGAGAGGTTCGGGGCTCCTCCTCGACCAACTATCGATGAGGAGGAGATCGAATGGCTGGGGGAGGACCTACCAGTCCCGTTCCCGTTCGACCCCAGAGGTGACCTGGAACGGTATCAGGCGAGGGCGGCGGAGGTCGGGCAATTGATGGGAAGGGAGATGCGGGCGGCGGAGGACAATTTGCGAGCGGCGCGAGCTCATTACAGGCTGCTGGTGAGGGCGCGGAGCACGCTGGCGCGCTATCAAGACGATTGCGACGCCTTCATCGGATGGCAGGTAGAAGCGGGGGTGACAGAGGAGTTCTGGGGGAAGTCGGGGGATACGGAGCTGCCCTCAGATGACGATCTCCCCACGCCCTAAAAAAATGTTTTCCTTTAGTTTTGTTTTTGTCTTTGTCAGAAACCGACCCCTTTAAGGGGTCTTGTAATAAAGTATTTTCTTGGAGACGCAATTGACCGGTAGGAATAGCGGTCGGAGGAAATGGAAGTACCAAATAGAGAAGTCAAACGGATAGTGAAGGGTCGAAGCGAAAGGAAGTAAACGGTTAAAATAGGATAAATGCTCAGTAAATCATCATGGCGCTTGTGCAAGGTCGCTTAACGACTGCGTCTTAACGAAAGGCAGAGTGAAAAATCGAAGCGAAAGAACCAAAAGAAAGACAAAGGAAAAAGATAAACGCTCAGTTGGTCATCATGGTGCTTGCGCAACGTCACTTAACAACTGCGTTTTAATGAAAGGCGAATGGGGAGCGGTGGTGACAGGTTAAAAAGAATAAGTAGAGGGCTTAACGGTTGTGCACGTATGTCGGAAAGCGTAGGTAGAAAGAAAGTCTATGATGAATAGAAACGGAGTAAGTAAAGGTGAAACAATAGAAATAAAGGCTTATCAAGAGCCGTTAAGGTTTTTTGGGGATTTTCTCCTTTTTTTAACGGTGAGTGGGGTGTATGGTGGAAATGGTGTTTTCTAATCTTCTTCGGCGGTCTTGTCTAATGATTCGTCGGAATTAAGGGGGTCTTTGTCATCGATTAAGTCGGTTTCTTCTAGTATTCTTAAACGGTCGGTATCGATGTCAAAGGCGTCGGTAGGGAGAGGGATGTGGTCGCGGGCAAAATAAGGGACTAGGCAAAAGGCAGCTACTGGTCGGTGGAGTACGGATCCATCTAATTCACAGAGAATGTAAGCGCCTCCACGGTTACGTGAGATTACCACTAGCGGTCCTAAGTATCGAGGTCGCATCTTCTTGTTATGGGTGACTTCAATGCGTGTATTCCTCATCAATACTAGGTCTCCTTGCTTGAAGTCGTAGTCTCGAATGGTAGCGGTGTGCTCTTGTTTGAAATGGAGAGCCGCTAACCGGCGGGCGGTAAGGACTGTATCGTGTAAACGGTCGAGATCGGCTTGTCTGCATTGTAGGTCGATGGCGCGTCGGGCAATGAGGTCGGTAGTTGTTAACAGGGAATCGGGGGGTGGCTGGAGGTAGGTCGCTTCTATGATGTCGGCGGGGAATAGGGGATGAGTACCGGTAGCGGCGTAGTAAGGGGAGCAACCCATGCAGCGGCGGACGGTAATGCGTTCCGACCAGAAGACAGAGTAAGCGGCTGAGCTCCACTTGGACTGGTCTCCGTTAATGGCTTTGAAGAGGGCTTGTTGAATGTCAAAGTGAGGTCGTTCGGCGATACCGTTAGCGCGTTTGTTGTAACCAGATATGCGAATGTGGTTGATGTGGTACTTCTTGGTGAGGTAAGCGACAGCTTTAATGATGGGGGGACCGTTATCGGTAACGATTTCGTTAAGGGTGCCCCAGCGGCAGATGATGTCCTCAAAGAGCCACTTAGCAATAGCGTCGGTATTTTCGTGAGCGAGCATGCGGAATTCGGGATAGTGGATTAGCAAACAGCGTCCTTGGATGATATACTTGAACTTGTTCGAAGGCGGCATAAACATGGTGTCGATGTAGATTTTGCTGAATAAGGCGGCGGGGATAGCGACGGTAGGCAGTATGAGGACTTTGGTCGTTTGGTGGACTTGGCAAATGTGGCACGAGCAAATGTACCAAACGATATCGGCCACTACCTGTGGCCACCAAAAGTGCTCTAGCAGGGCAGCTCTTGTAGCGAACAGACCGCGATGTCCAAGGTCGTCATGCATAGCGTGCAGAATGCAAAGTCGTGAGTCAGGCACTATGAAGAGCTTGTGCTCACCGTTACGATTGTGTCGCCAAAGCTTGCCATTAGCGAGGAAGAAGCCGCTAGCATAGCGAAGGAAGGTAGCGAGGGCTTTGTCGTTAAGGCCTGGCAGTTGCTTGAAGTTGGTAAGCCACTGCCGGACGAGTTGAACTCTTTTGTCGCTGGCAAGGGCCTTGGGTGAGCGAGGGACGTTGTCGTAGGAAAGGGGGTCGGTAACAGGTGGAGTCGAGACTTTGGTAAGGGGAACGGTATCGTTAACAAATGTCGTTAGAGTTGGACGGTAGTGGGCAAGTGGGGGTAAACGAGGGACGGTAGAGGCGGAGCAGGCAAGGGCGGTTGGTAACTGGACATGGTGCATGAATCCGTGCATACGATCAATCTAATCTTTGAAGATGTCGTTGTCGGTATCGTCTGGGGGAGGGTCAGTAGGCTGTAACGGTCGTCGCAAAAGTCCATCAGGTCCATGGAAGGTTCCTTTAACGTGTACGAGCTCAAAGTGGAACATAAGGATAGCCATGATCCAGCGGTTCATACTAGCTGAAGGCTGAATGTCAGGGTTCTGTAGCATACCTTTAATGTAACGGGCGTCGACTTCAATGATAAGGTTCCTAACGCCTAGGAGGTACATGCGTAGCGCCTGCAGGGCTCGGTACAAACCGTAAAGCTCGAGCTTGGGCTGACTGAAGCAGGCTTTGCGTTCGTTAAGGGTGATGGAACCAAAGCAGTTATAGCGACGTTGCTTGCGATTGTCAGTAGTGCACTGGCAAAGGTAGAAACCGACCGCTATGTAGGAAGTGTCGACTGCCAAGATCACAGGATTGTCAGATTTGTAGTCAATGGGAACGAGAGGTTTAGCGTCGTGTAAGGCTTTGACGAGGTCTTTCTGGGCGTTAAGCTGGTTGGGTCCAAATTCGAAGGGAACGCCAGTATGGGTGAGCTTTGTTAGGTGATGAGCACGATGGGCGAAGTTCTTAACAAACATCCGGAGGACTCCAACGGTGCCTAGGAAGGCGCGGACTTCGGTTAACGACTGGCAAGGGCCCCAGCGGTCCAATAGCGCTAAACGGTTTTTGTCAGGAACTCGGCTGGTAGGAGTGCAAACGTGGCCAAGGATCTTAAAGGTCGGCGCACAAAGGACTAGCTTATGACCGGAGAAAGTGCCACCACAGTACTTCATGCGCTGAAGGACACGGTTCAGGAGTTCAAAGAACTCCCAAAGCGCTAGACAAATGTTGGGATTGTCGGGATGCTTAGCGGGGGAGCTGTTAACGAGTTTCCAGTCCTTTGGGCCTTTAACGCCAACGTCGTCGATGAAGCTGAGGGCGTTATGGGAGATCTCGGGCTGGAGGATGTGTGTGACGTCGTCGTGGAAGATGGGCACAGCGTTAGTCCATCCCATTGGGAGCGTTACTAGATGGAGGGCGCCAAATGGTGTCTGGAAAGTCGTTAAGTCACGGGAGGTGGGATCAATAAGGCGCTCGTCGTAGCCAACATGGAGGTCAAGGGTAGCGCCGCAAATGCGGCCAGCGAAGGATTTGGCAACGTGGTCAGGAAAGGGGGGAACACCAGAGTGGCGGATCGTGACTTGGTTTAACGGCTCGAGGCTGTGGACTAGACAAAGTTTACCGTTTTTCTTCAAGACACAGAACCAGCGCGACTGGTAAGCGGAGTTTGAGGGCTCGTAAATGCCTGCCTGGATCTTGCTACGGATGATCTTGCAGATTTCCTTTTCGAGGCCTGGCGGTATCGGTCGGTTGTGCTGAACCCAAGGAACGTGAGGGATGGTCGGTATGCAGACGGGGGGAAAGAAGTCGGGTCGAAGGCTACCTCGTTTGGAATCTTCCCAAGCGAACGCATTTTGTTGCTTAGTGACAAGGTCCACGAGTACGTTAAGCTCATCTTGGGTAAGAAAGCCAGTATCGTGTTCCTTAACGAAAGTCGCCTTGCGGTCGTCGGTAAAACAGGGAGTCGGTAAGAAAGGAAGGGGATTAGGATCCAGCTTGGGTATGTTTGCTAAGGGGTCGCCACGTATATGTCGTTCAATTCGGAAGTCCTCGCTAACATGGCTAGCGACGGGCTTGGTCTTCAACGCGACGGGCTTGTATTTCTTCTTGACTTGGACTCCTTTGCATTTTGGCTCGGCGGCAGCGTAAACGGCTGGGAAGGGGACGTTAACATAAACAGGGGTAGAGACGGTATCGAGCATTCCAGATGCTTGGCCAAGAATAGAGAGATCGGAGAGACTAGTGGAAACAAAATAAGAGCGCGGCGGGATAACGGTCTTGGTAAGGTCACTAGCGGTCGCATATAGATAGGCAAGAGAGAGATTGTCGGAAACTGTTTTTGGGTTTTCTAGTATTTTGGAATCAAGTGGGGTATGCGATTGCACTATAACGGAGTGCTTTTGGTGGTCATAGTCGAGGACGACCGCTAGGTCTTCCTCAGAGTCGCTAACCGTGGGGATGGTGGCGAAAGCAACGGGGCGGCCCGGCGCTATACTTGGGCTGAACCCTTTGTTGCTTGTGCTGACCACGGGGAAACGTAGGGATGGTGCGACGAAGGCCGGTATTGGGGTCTGTTATCGTTATCGTAGTTTCCGTTTCGCTAAGTGTATTGACGGTACTTTTGGTAAGGACATTGAAGGGGCGACCAAGCAGGATATCATAAGCAGGGGAGCATAGGACGTGGATCTGAAGGTACAGCGTGATACCGCCAACAGTGCAAGGGACGTTACGAGCTAGACTGAGGGATTTGTCCATAGTACCGTTAGCGCTCTGCATGTTCAGAATGATGCTGGGGTCGTAGGAGATACTGAGATAGTTAGCGACTTCAGCAGACATGGAGATGATCTGGGAGCCACTATCTGCTATACTTTCGATTTCCTTGCGGTTATCGACCAAGAGCATGATGGACCGGATTGACTAGGATTCCTGAGCGACCGTTAACGTAACCGGCTCCTCACCAGGCAGTAGCGACTTGATGTACGCTTCCACTGGGTCGATCGAGGTGACTTGGGCTCTAGCGGCGTCGGTAAGAGGAGGGTTGGCAGCGGAGGTGTCGTTTAGGGAAAAGAAGGGCAGAGCATCGTCAACGCTATCGGTAGACTCTTGGAAGGCAGTGATGTTAGGAGGCGCGGTCCGTTTAGGAGTAACGGCGTTTCTGAACTGGTTCCGGATGTTGTTAGAGAGGGAACAGAGTTTGCCGACAGAGATGGTAAGCTTGGTCTGAAGAACCCGGTCAAATACCTGCTTGGACTGTTCGATATTGTAGATGGGGGCCGTACTCCGGTAAGCAGCATCAGGCCATTTGTCAGGAGTGCCAAAGTTTTGATTAGTCGGAGGCTGGTAGCGAGACGAGATACCGGAATAGGGGTGGACTGGGGGATCGACCGTGGGAACATGGTTAACACCTGGCGGCTCAGGGACTTTAGCGGTACCGGTAGCGGAGGCAGAGGCAGGACGTTCGTTAGCGACAGGGGGACTGGCAGGAGAACTGGTAGTGGCAGAGTCATTAGCGGCTTTAGGGGGAACCGGTCGATATCCCTTAGCACGAGGGATCTTGATGCTGTCAAAGACTTCCGCTGGACGGTGTAGAGCGTAAAGTTCCCGTTCTAAGGCAGCGACGCGTTCTTCCCTGGATAATGTTCCTGGGCTAGCGGTTGCCGGTTGCAAGACCTCGTGAATAAACGTCTGTGACATGCCTTGGAGTTGTTCTGCATCAGGGTTAGCATTAGCGCTGAGTTGGCCGGTAAGAATCTGGTTGGGGTTGAGCCTGTGCCATTCGTCAACGCGTTCCATATAGAGCCGTTTGCCGACGTAATTGGGGATCATAGCGCCAGACGGTAGGACAACCTTGCCTTTGTGGTTCCGACGGATTTTGCCTTGGCTGATGAAGCTTTCGAGCTTAACGCAATTGCCTCGTACCATTGTATGACTGGTTTTGCCGCAGAAGTGACAACTGTCGCTAAGAGGTCGAGAGGCGCAGGACTGAGAGCTGTTACCGGCGGTCAATGCAGCCATCTTTTCCTCCATACGTGCAAGAGCGTTAACAATAGCAGCGGCGGCGATGTCGAGAGGTTCCTTTTTAATGATAGTGGTTGGTACGGGGGCAGCGGTGTTAACGGTGGGCGTCTTAGCGTTAGCGGTCGTCGGCTTTTTCAAAGTCGTAGCGGTGTCGGTACCCTTCAGAACCCATTTGGCAGCTTTGAAGACTTGCTCTACCTCATAGGGGTCCTCCGGGTGATGGTCGGGAAGGGTGATTTCAAGATGGCGGACAAGTTTGGACCATAGCGAAGTCGGTATGCCTTGCTGGAACAGACGGCGTTCCTCGTTTTGATAGATTTTGCCTTTAGCCAGGAGCCAACGCGCCAGGTGCTGGAAGTCCCTATAGTAATCTGAGAAGTGTCCAAGAGTAGAGATACCGGCAGAGAAGGTCTGGTTAACAAGTCGCTCGAGATCCTGAAGAGTGTAACGGGCAGATTCTTCAGTGCCAGGATATAAATGAAAGACCGCTATCTTCCACTCGGCATAAGTATGGTCGCTAAACTCCGGCAAGCCAAGCCAGGTCTCCGCAGTGTCATACAATACATACCGAGCGGCGTATTCCTTTTTCTGGTTATCGTCGTTAACGGCGCAGTCCGCTAAGAGATATTTGAGCTCGCGGAAATACTGGGCAAGCTCTCGGGGGCAACTCTCATCCCATTTACGGTAGAGTCGTTACAAGGGGGCATATGGTGGGAAAGGCGGGCGTCACCCATGGCAGTAGGGTTAATGGGTGTCGGTAAGGGTGTAGAGGATTGAACTGGGGAATATGGGTCTGGGGATAGCGGTGGCAGCGGTGCGTCGAGGAAGTTGTCGATGTGATGGCCTGGGAAGTTCTCTAAGAGTTTGGTAACGTCGAGAAGTTCCCTAGCGGTAGCGAGTTCCTCTTCAAGGTTACGAGGCGGAGTCATTAAGGGGGTTAACAGTGACGGTGGAGGAATGTCAAAAGGGATAACGGGGAGCGAAGCCTTGGTAACGAGACGTAAGCGGTTTTTGGCCTGGAGGCGAGTTTCTGGTGGAATTTTGCTATAGAACCCCTCGCGGTGGGCTCCAAAATGATGCGCTGACTTGCCGCCTAGTTGCCGTGCAGGAAACAACCAACAAGACCAGCTAGATAGGGATAGCTAGCAAGCAGTAGCATTACGTGTGTGTGTGGGAGGAGTCAAGCAAAGTCCCAGAAACCCGGTAAGGAGATGAGAGGTCGGAGTCGGTAAGGAAGTGTGAGAGAGCGGTAAGAGATAACAGTGCGGCCGCTAGTGTCTGCGCCGAATCGTCGCTAAGTGAGAAATCTGTCAAAGACCCAAAAGGTCTTTAAGGAATAGCGGAAGAGTTAACGGAAATATACGAGCCGCTAGCCATAAGCGCTAGCGTTTAACGAAGGCGAAACGAGGGCACCTGTATGGTGCTTAACAAAGGCGGAGCGAGGGCACCCGTATGGCGCTTAACGAAGACGACGAGTGCTAGTCCAACAATACTGTTGGGCTAAGCGCGAGGAGCAAAGTAGACTGGACTGGGTAATCCCAAATCAGCCATTAATGAAGCAAGAGCGTGAACGAGATCTTAAGCGTAGTCTGAAGTGGGGACTGGACTCTGGTATGATTCGATGATTTGTAGCTACTGACAGGGCAGTATTTATAGGTACGTAAGGTGATAGATAAAAGGGGGAAACCGGTAATACATAGTAAGTGTAGCGGTTGCATGTGATAATGTGATAAGGCATGTCGGGAGTAAGGCAATAAAAGGGGAAACCGGTAAGAGATAGTAAGCGTAGTGGATGCATGTGATAATGCATGTCAGGGGCCGTAGAGAGGGGCCTGGATTGTCGCAAGGTCAGCTGAGTCGTTAAGGGAAAGGTCGGTAATGGTCGGGGTTGTTACCGGTCGGTCATTAGCGGTCACGTGCTGAGGTCACATGCTTGGTCCGACTTGTTGGTGTTGGGCTGCCAGCGCTGACCAGGGCGTATCACCGGTGCTATGATCCCAAACTATATCAGCAAACAGCTCTATATGGAACATATCAACAAATGGCACAGGCTGAACTCCAACCAGCTTCTTACCAGCTGCCTCAACACTAATGCTAACCCTGATGCAAAACAGCTCCAAGGCATATTCCAAACATTTATCCATGAGGTCTTGCAGCTGGATACTATTAGCCCAAGAACCTTATCCAGGGAAGAATGTGTCACTACCATTGGAATGGGAACTCTTTGCTCTACAATGCCCAGCTGAAGTTTTCAACAGAGTTGAGATCCCTCATGCTAAGGGATACCAACCAGCTCCTCCTGCAGTTGCTAACAACACTGCCTCTTTCAGTGCCCTAGCTGCTAATAACCAATCTGCCCCAGCCCCTGCTACCAGTACCACTAAAGCACCTGAGCCCCCTGTTGCTAACCACATTCCCACAGTCAATCCCCCTGTCCACCCTTATTCCCATATTTTGTCTCATTATCAGCCTCCAATCCACCAAAACTTTGGAGCTTTGAACAAACACTCTGACACTGCTTACCAGAGTATGGCTCCCATCTACAATATTGAACAGTTGAAGCAGGTATTTCACTGGGTAGTCCAAACCAAGCTTACTGTCTCTGTTGGCAAACTTTGCTCTCTCTCTAACAACATCTGGAACCAGCTCAGAAGCAATGTTACACCTAAATGGACCATGCTCCTTAATGTTACTGCTTTCCAAGAATCTACTGATGTTTTTGACAATGCTCTGCCCTCCTTTGCTCTTAACAACACTTCCAGTACTGACTCTTGGCTTACCAATGCCACCAAAGCCCAAGTCACCTTGATAGATTCCCTCAAAGCATACATGAAATCATTACTACCTAGCAAAGAGCTGGTAATATTAACAGTTGCCCAGGAATCTCAGGCAATTTGGTCTATCATGCTCCTGGTCAATAATTGTGAGGAAATCAAGTGTATAGTGGATAGCAGCTCTCAGATCATATTCATGTCCACTGAAGTTGCTAACTATCTGGGTATCTCCTATGACCCTAGCATTATCCTGAACATGCAGAGCACTTTGGTGGCCTCATGCTATATCTCCAGATTCATGTTCTCCATTCCCCCACTTACAATATTTTGCTTGGTTGCCCCTTTGATGTCTTGACCAAGAGTACAGTTGACACACTTAACAAGATGGAAACTATGATAACAATAACAGACCCTAATATCAGACTTTGTTGCACCATCCCTGCATTTCCTCATGAACAGCACAAGCAGCAGAAGGTCCAGCCCAAGTATAGCACCATTGCTTTTGCTACCACCATCACCATGGTTAATAACTCCAAAGAGAACTTAGTGGTTGTTATCAAATACAACTACAAAAAGCACTCTGTTATAATGCATTCCTATACCTCACTTGATCCCAAAATACTAGAAAACCCAAAAACATTTAGTGACAATCTCTCTCTTGCCTATTTATATGCATCTGCTAGTGACTTTACTGAGTCTGTTATACTACCATGATCTTATTTTGTTTCCCTCAGTCCATCTGATCCTTCAATTCTTGGCCAAGCATCTATGATGCTTGATACCCTTTCAGCCCCCATTTATGTTAATGTCCCCTTCCCTGCTGTTTACACTGCTATCAAGCCAAAACACAAAGGAGTCCAAGTCAAGAAAAATTATAAACCCATCACTATAAAGACAAAGCCTGTTGCTAGCTAGGTTAGCAAAGACTTCCAAAATGAGCAACATATCCTTGGTGATCCCTTAGCAAACACACCCAAGCTCAATCCCAATCCCCCTACCTTTGTACTGACCACTTGCTTTACCAACAACTGCAAAGACATTTGTTAAGGAACACAATACCAGCTTTCTTACCCAAGATGAGCTTAATGTACTTGTCAACCCTTGTCACTAAGCAAGAAAACACTTTTGCTTAGGAAGACTCCAGAAGAGGTAGCTTCCAGCCCAACTTCTTTCCTCCAGTCTGCATACCAACAATTTCTCATGTTCCTTAGGGCCAGCATAACCAACCAATTCCCCCCTGGCCTCAAAAAAGAAATCTGCAAAATCATCCATAGCAAGATCAAAGCTGGCATTTACAAGCCTTGGTTATGACAAGCATGTTATCAATCCTGCCTCCTATGACTTAACAACATTCCAGACACTATTTGGCACCCTCTGTTTAGTAATGCTACTGATGGGATGGACCAATGCTGTGCCCATCTTCCATGACAACATCACCTTCATCCTCCAGTCCAAGATCCCCCATAACACCCTCAGCTTCATTGACAATGTAGGCATTAAAGGTCCAAAGGACTGGAAACTTGTTAATGGCACACCCACTAAGCATCCCAACAACTCCAGCATTTGTTTAGTGCTTTGGAAGTTCTTTGAACTCCTGAATTGTGTTCTCCAGTGGATGAAGTACTGCAGCAGTACCTTCTATGGTCACAAACTAGTTCTATGTGCACCTACCTTCAAGATTCTTAGCCATGTTTGCACTCCTAATGGTTGTGTTCCTGACAAAAGCCATTTAGTACTATTGAACTGTTGGGGCCATTGCCAGTTGTTAACCAAAGTCCATGCCTTCCTGGGCACCATCAGCATACTCCAAATGTTTGTTAAGAACTTTGCCCATTGTGCTCACTACCTAACAAAGCTTGTCTGCACTGGGGTCCCCTGTCAGGTCCCGCTGACGACAGGGGCTCAGCTACACTGGCAAGTCCTTACTAGGCAAGCTTGGGAGGCCAAGTACAGGTCCGGGGCTTCTCAGGAGCTCTGGTACAGCTACAAGTGGTCCAGAGTGAAGTCCGGATGCTCTGGGGTACAAGTTGCGACGTGCGCAAGGTCAAAAGTGCTCTGGGTAGAGGAGCACAAGTTCAGGGAGTAGGAGGTTCTTAATGGAGGGGGAAACAGGGAACAGGAGGGTACTATTGATTGGGGGATGGAAGTAGGTTTGGGAGTAGGTAGAGATAGGTATGGGACAGATGGGGGATGAGTTGGTCAAATAACTGGGGGGCAAGAGGAGATATGGAACAGGAAGTAGAAATAGAGAGGAAGAGATATGGAATAGTAGATAGAGAAATGGAGGAGAGATATGGAACAGAGATATGAGTCACGGAATGGAGATATGAGGCACGGAGACAAGAGACAAGAGACAAGACAAGAGAGAGAGGAGAGAGACACGAAAATAAATTGAGATTGAGACAGAGACAGAGAATACGGAAACTACGGAGAACTATGGTTAATATCAAGACTACCCCACTCGTATGCTATCCTATGGTTTATATACTACCCTTCTGCTAAGTCCCCAGCAAGGTCCTGGCCTGGGACCGTAGCTTGTTAAGAACTTTGCCCATTGTGCTCACTACCTAACAAAGCTCATCTGCACTGGAGTCCCCTTTGAGTTTGGACTGGACCAGCACTTAAAAAAACCTTGTTAAAGCCTTGCACAATGCTATACCTCTTGTCCCTATTGACTACAAATCCAACAATCCAATTATCTTAGTGGTCAATACCTCCTATATAGCAGTTAGCTTCTACCTTTGCCAGTGCACTACCAACAATTACAAGCAATGTTGCTCTAATTGTTTCAGCTCTATCACCCTTAACAAACAAGAAGCACACTTCAATCAGCCCAAGCGCAAGCTTTATAGTTTGTATAGGGCTTTGCAGGTGCTACGCATGTACCTTCTAGACATTAAGAACTTGATTATCAAAGTCAATGCATGCTACATCAAAGGTATGCTACAGAACTTCAACATACAGCATTTCACTAGCATGAACCACTGGATTTCTTATGTTCCATTTTGAACTCATGCATGTTAAAGGGACCTTCCACAGACCCAATGGACTTTTGCAACAACCACTACAGCCTAACAACCCTCTGCCCAATGATACCAACAATGATGTCTTTGAAGACTGGATCAATTGTATGCATGGATTCATGCACCACATTCAGTTACCTACCACCCTTGCCCATTCTATGTCTACCACCCTTTGTTTACTTCAGTTTGCTCATTATTCCCTGACTCTATCAACATTTGTTAATGACACTGTCCCTCTTGCCAAAGTTTTGACTCCAGCCATTACCAAACCCCTTTCCTATGACAATGTCCCTTGTTCCTCCAAGGCCCTTGCTGGTGACAAAAGAGTCCAACTTATTAAGCAGTGGCTTACCAACTTCAAACAACCATCAGGTCTTAATGACAAAGCCATTGCCACCTTCCTTTGTTATGCTAGCAGCTTCTTCCTCACTGATGGTAAACTTTGGCAATGCAACCATAATAGTGAACACAAGCTCTTCATACCAACCGACTCTTGACTCTGTATCCTATACACTATGCATGATGATCTTGGACATTGCAGTCTGTTTGCTACAAGAGCTGCGCTGCCTTGTTGGAATGCTTCTGGTGGCTCCAGGTAGCAGTCAACATTGTTTCATACATTTGTTTGTGCCATATCTGCCAAGTTCACCAAACAATCAAAGTCCTCATACCACATACCATTGCTATGCCCACCACTCTCTTCAGCAAAATCTATATCAACACAATGTTCATGCCACCATTCAACAAGTTCAGGTACATCATTCAAGGATGCTGTTTGTTAATCCACTCTCCCAAATTCCACATGCTTGCTAGGGAGAATACCGACACTATTGCTAAGTGGCTCTTTGAAGACATCATCTGCCTTTGGGGCACTCTTAACAAAATGATTACTGATAATGGCCCTTCCATCATCAAAACTGTTGCCTGCCTTGCCAAGAAGTACCACTTGAACCACATTTGCATCTCTGGTTGCAACAAGTGCACTAATGGTATTGTCAAGCAACCACACTTTGACATTAGACAGGCCCTCTTCAAAGCTGTTAATGGTGATCAGTCCAAGTGGAGCTCAGCCACTTACTCTGTCTTTTGGTCAGGACATGTTACCATCTGCCAATGCATAGGCTGTTCCCCTTACTATGCAGCTACCAGTACCCATTCCTTATTCCCAGCTGTCATCATAGAAGCAACCTACCTCCAGCCATCACCCAATTCCTTG
>QGOB01002082.1:0-17865 GCA_003313055.1 Termitomyces sp. MG145 | reverse complement strand
AGTACCAGCGGCATCCTGGTGAGCTTTCATTTCGGCGCTCAAGAACTCGCCACCTCTGTCGCTGCCATATGTCTTGATGTTTGCACCACGGTGGACTTTAACCCATGCTTTGTAGTCACGGTAAGCCTTAAATGCATCAGACTTACGTGCAAGAAACGTGATGTGTTCCTCGCGGGTGTACAGATCAATGTTTGTGTACGAGTAGGTGTTTCCACCGAGCGATTTGACCTGTGCAGGACCCCACAAATCTCCAACAATCTTTTCCCCATAGTGAGTGTACTTAGTTTCACTCTTCTTTGGGAACGACTGACGCTGTGCCTTCCCTTTGACACATGCTTCACAGAACTCAGGTTCTGATGACATGTCAAGTTCAACACCGGTGACAGCCCCAATGCGGACTGCCTCACGTAAGTCTTTGTGATTTATGTGCCCCATTCGACGGTGGAGCTCATTGATTGAGATAGGCTTCAACGCAATATTCATGACGTAATCCCAGGAGGGCATTGATCCGTCAGCACGGTATAGTCCACAAATTGCAGGGACACGACCAATGACACAACGTTGTGGCTTTGGACTTCTAATGACGCACATTCTGTCCTCAATGAGGAGAGAACAACCGGCGCGATCAAGACATGATACGGACACCAGTGTGAATGCCATAGTTGGTGCGTAGTAAACCCTTTTAAGAAGAATGGGGACTGATTTTTCCCCTGTCTTCATGGGTAGACAGATTCGCAGATCTCCCCTGCCAAGAGCACTGAAGGTACGTCCATCGGCTGCACGGACTGGCTCAGGGTTAATTTCCTGGTAGTTTATGAATTTTTCGCGAGATGGCAAGAAATGACTGCTAGCACCACAGTCAATTATAATTCCAGCAGATGGGGATGCGGCATGGGCTTCATGGCTGTGTCCAGACGTAACAGCGAGTGCCACGTTATTGTTCGGGTTGTCATCGGGGGCATCAATAGCAAGAGAAGTGAGGAAGGCGTAATTTTCCTCCTCTTCTTCGGTTTCAGCGGCATTTGCTGACTTGCTCTTGTCTGCTTTGTCCTTTCCTTTCCCCTTGTGCTTTTTTAACCACCACTCGGGTGCCTTATCTTCCATGCCTCCACCTTCCTTGAAACATTTATCCTTGGTATGTCCATCTTTGTCACAGTTGTTGCAGTGCCACTTATCCTTATCCTTAGACTCTGACTTTGATCTTCCTTTTCCTTTTGTGTCTTTAGAGTCACCACAAGCTTTCGCGTGCGCTGCGATCATTGCTTCATGTTGTCGATTGATATTTGTTTCAATTGCTGCACTATTTGCTTTCTCGTTGAGATGCCAGATAAGATCCTGGCTTGAAACTGGCTTTCCAGAGGTGCGTGCGGATGTTGCGAGTGTCGTGAACAATGGTTTATATGTGGGAGCAAGAGATAGCGATGTACGAATATAACTTGCAAACGACGCATCGGACAAGGGACAACCAATTTCTGCAAGGCGCTCTTTGATTACAACCATGCTAGTGAGGTGGGTACGCATGTCGACTTCGCTGTTTTCGACGAAGCGGGTGTTTTGCAGTTGGGCAAGGAGGTCAGTTTTGTACATAGCTCCTTTGTTGCCATGAATCGACGCGAGTTTCTTCCAGATAGCAGCAACGGTGGGTTCACCCTTGACTTGGTGAAAAGTAGATTGGTCAACCGTGCTGTATATGATCTCGTGGACCTGAGCCTCTCTCTGCAACCATTCCTCCATGGCATCCTCAACCTCATCGACCTGATCGTCGGATAATGGAGCCAAGGACTTGTCATCACGGTAGAATGATCCCTCACGCTCAACGAGCGCGACCGGCTTACGCGCGGTACCTGTAAGGTGTCTCCAGAGCTTCTTTGACGTTACAGCATTCGTGATGCGTTCCTGGTATGTGGGCCAGTTCGAACCGTCAGCCGCAAGCATCGGGACTGTCAACTTTGTTGACAAAATATCATAGGTAACGTCGGGGCCCATAACCTGTTGAGGTTGGACCGGTCTCGGGGGATCTCGGATAACTGTAGTAACAAAGAGATAACCTCAGTGGTTGGAAACACTTAGCAATATATTGGGTATCTACCTGTAGTAACAAAGAGATACTACAGACTATCAGTAATATATTAAGTGTGATATAAGAATTGACTTACACCTCAGTGGTTGGAAACACTGAGGTGTCACAAGTAACGATCGATTGAAAAACACACGATTGTCCAAATTAGGAAGTAGTCAGCTGTTATACTCAACAACCTCTGCAGGTGAACAAAATGGTGACACAGAATAACAGGGCACTGACCAGCTCACCTAGGAGGTACCATTTTGCTTCAACTGTGGGCAAGAAGCCACATAACCACCTTGTAATACAACCCTAGGGCCAATTAAAAACTGAGTACTAAATGCTAAATCAGACCTGATCATAGTGAGCTAGACAACACAAATGTGAACAACCAACATTACACAAAGCCTGAAGAGCATGATGCTTGGCAAGCTTAGTGACAGTGAAAAACCTACAAGTAACAAAGAATAGTAACCCCTCCAAGGAAAATCTTATGCTAGAGACTAGAACACCAACTGCAAACCAAGCAGAACACACATCACATGCAACCAGGGTTCTTAAATGTGTCATGCACCTTTGACATAAGACCCACAACACACCACACTATTAAAGAAGCCTAGAAGTGATGGTACAGCCAACACTCACCTCAAAAGTAATGTCTCTATCACTAAATTCCTCCCACCAACTCCCATCAGTTGCAGCTCACACAGTAGCCCTGCTTACACTTTAGTATGGAAGGAATCACAAACAAGGCCACAAACACCTCCTGCATGCAGGGAGTGGATGGCAAAAGCCCCAAGGATGGTGTCTAAAAGAAAGAGGGGGCAAATATAGAGTAAGAAAACAACTTATACATAGTCTCAGTCACTAAAAAAGAGTAGAACAATAACTCCTACTGATGCAGGAGACCACTACATGGAGGACTTCCCCCCATTCACCAGCACTGCTGCCACTGGATCAATGCACAATCTGCAACCTGGCTGCATCCCAATCAAAAAGTCTAGGGACAAAAAATTTAAGTTCATCTTTAATGGGCTTCCAGTAGGTAATGCTGAAAATACAAGATGCCCACTGATGCACAGCCCCCTGAAAGGGGAGAGAGACCCTAAAAGGTGTTCATCAGTAACCAACCTGCTTGTGAAGACACTGACACACCAAAAAGCTAGACCCAGGCAATCCCAAACTCCCCAAGGGCAGAATATCAGAGGTACAACAGTCTCTGAGCTAAAGGTACATATGTCACATGAATGGTGGAGGCATTATCATTCTTTCAAGCAGTTTTGCTCTGGAGTGTAGCACATTAGCTAAAAATGGCTATAATGGGGGGTTCTATTCTGTGTTCTATAGTAACCAAGTAACAGAGTATTTATACTGGTAAAAGCAATGCAACCCAAAAAGAGTGGTTGCCAAATATTGTAGACTGAGGACTTAGTTCACCAACCTGTAACCTTGTTATATGTGATCACATTATGACTAACAAATAATCATTAACAGAGTCTTAATGCCAGTGTGCTACACCATCCAACTTACAAGGAAGCATGGCCAGGCCCTGTGTATTTTGGAAGATGATGCAGAATGGAGGCAATGTCTTGCTGTTCAAATACAAACAGGATCAGCCCTCAGACATCTTTTGCACAATTCTACTCCACTGTGCTTCTTCAGTGTGAAAATCTTGATGCTATGCCTTGTGAAGGTCACTTGTTAGTCTAGGCACATTTTGTCTGCATCCTTGCAAGAAGACTCTTGATGTTGTGAGCATCTGTTTTCCTGATTTTGTTAAGAGATAAACCCTTGTTTCAAATCACCCTTGAACCTGGTAAAATGCAAACTGCTATTTCTAGATCTCTTTCATAGCCAAGAACAACACAATATTTAGCTATGACTTGTGTATCAAGGCACCATTGTCAGTCTTGCACACTTTGGTTGGTTGCAAGGACAATACACCATTTTCATGCCCAACAGTAGCACATGAATGAGGCATTTGTATCTGGGAAGATGACCCACTAACTTTGTGCAGGTGTTAATGAAGTTTGAAGCAGAATAGTTGTGTTTGTTAGCCCATTCAAAGAGTTTCCCATTTCAAAAGACCAGCTGAAATCTCCCTCTTGCTGTCAAAGCCATGCAAGTGGGGTAGTGAGTTTAACAAAGACACAACCTGAACTAAAGATGGGTTTTACCTGAAGGTTGTTGTCTGCACCATTGTGTTTGAATAGTAAAGTAGCTTGAAATGGAAAGACAAAGTACTGTAAGGGGTTGGCTACAAGTATAGGTGGATTAAACATCAACAGCAGTCAATATCATTTATTAAGAATGAGGTATGGGATACTCGCCAGAGATCCCTAAATCACAAAATGGACCTTTTACAGATTCCCGATATACATTTGGTCCAATAACAAGCTCTTCTGAACCCTTAGTCCCATGCCCAGCCATCCTTAACCTCCAATACGTCTCCCGAATCCATGTTTCATGCTTGACCCAAGTTTCCCACCCACCACAAATTACTTCATGAAATTTCAGGTAATAAGGTGCATCCTTAAACATAGTTGCACATGCCAAGTCTATAACCCCATCCATGGTATGTAACTGCTCCGCATAGCACGCAGAAAAATACGCCCGCAGATAGAATCTCCGAATGTTTCCACGCACGCGAGGTCCAAAATCGACAGGCTCAGGCGGGGCGTTGTCAGGGCACCGCATCACTCGCGGCCACTTTGAGATATCACCAGTGGACGTCCAATCGCAGGGTACATTAAACCAAAATTCTTCTGGGTTTTCGAGACGCGTGAAGGGGCTGTGGCAGTCAGTCATGAGGTCCCCTGGATAACGGGCAGTGAGCATGACTGGGAGGATTTGTGCACCGCCCCAGTCAATGACACCTGTTATCTTCGGATTGTCTGAAGATATAGAGGATTCATCGAAGAGGATGTTACGAAAAGCGATGTCAGGATGGTAGAGAACTAGAGAGAGACATGATTTCGGAAGTTGGAAGTGGGGAATAAGTGAAGAGAGGAGCTGGAACAGCTCAGCAAATAGTTGAGGGGTACATGGAGGCTGAAGCAAATGTTCACAAGGAAAGTTGTCCTTTTCAATGTTCACCCATTCTTGTAGGGCAAATAACATCGTTTCCTGTAGCTGGAGTTGCCATAAGTCCTGTATGGACTTGAACGGACCACCCCAAGATTCCTGGTCCATTGCCATAAGCGGGCCTACTGCGAATTTTCCATCCGGACCAGTCACAAGACTCCCTATTTTGTCAAACGGAACGGGTTTGGAGAGGGATGCCTGCAATTTCGCAAGTGTCTTCACTAAAGCAAGTTCTTGTGCGTGGGATTCGGAATTAGTGTCCGCGTCGTCGAAATCCTCGTCTTTTAAATCTACCGTGATACCAGGAACAACTTCCATGAGAACGTATGGTGCACATGCAGGGTTTGTGAAGGTAAGGTCGGAAGCAAAAACCTTCGGTACGGGGAGGTCAGGATAAAGCCCTGACTCACGCACGAATGCCATCGTCGAAATTTCGGAAAGTTTCCCCTCAGGATTGAACTGGTCTTCATTATAACAAGAGACGCTCGCAGCTACTTCGGTGCCATTGCTAAAGGCGAGTTTGTAGACAGTGTTGTAAGAACCACAGCCGAGGAGGGAGATAGAAACACAGCGAGGAACATCGGTGTTGGAGAGATGTAGAGCCGCACAAGTGACGAGACCATGTAGGTCAACCCACTTCTTTTTTCGCAAATGGGATATCTGTTCTTCCAATTCTTGAGACATGCTCTATCTGAATAAGTCAGTTGGTGAGAAATGAATTACCCTGGTAATAGTAGATTTACGCGACTTGTCACGGCTATCGCCGGTGCTTTATCATTGCTGGCGTTACTCTTCTCGTATTTACAGTCAAGCTGATGGACAAACCATTCTATCCGTTTTCATCGACGAGATCGGCAGCATTTGTTCTCTTCAGCTGAACAAAGCGTCTAACCTTTTGATCACCCATTCATCCTTTCTTGACGACTTCCCTCGCCTAATCTACCACCTCGGCCCACGATATGCCGGAAATTCCAAGATACCTCATAGACGAAGTTTCCACCTCACCGAACATGTTCCTTGCCAACATCGCTTTTAAGCAGCCGAACTCCGCAACCCTATCAACTATTCTCAAAACCACGGAAAATGCAATCAGCTTCGCCGTGTCCCTACTTAATGCACGCCAGTCTAAGCCCGGGCTGGCGGCTGTTCATGAGTTTTCGAAGAAGATTAAGAATGAGGGTGGTGTGTTTATGGTAAAGGCGACGTGTTCAAATATGGCATTGTGGAAGATTGGAGGTGCGGCGGTGGCACTGAGGTTGGGGCGCTAGCTAACGAACGTCTGTGTCCTTGTCGTGTGTCCAATAAGTGTTTGATCTGGCGACTGGTGTTAAAATTCTGAGCTGGTGACAGACGCGGCACGAATCATTGAGGATGGCTTTCTGATGGATTTAGGAATAATTGGCAGAATCCAATGGAGCCATTACTCTCGCTTTGACGGGAGGTATTTATTGTTGGGTAAGATAAAGCTCAACTTATCATAGTCACTGGTTTCGAAACTGTGGTTCGAATTCTTGGGCCACGGATTTCCGTTACCCCGAGTACGTCGCCAATTCCTTCATCGTATCTTTGGTTGTTCACTTCAACGCTCTGTAGTCAATCTACAGTTGTATATTACTTGCGATATTGTCTGCGTTGCAGACTGGACTTGTCTCGGTGGCCAATGATTGTTGTATGTGACACCCTCCATTTGTGGACAGAAGATTGATACATTGGATGCAGTTCATCTGCACAAGTATTTTAAATCAGCCCTTCAGTCGTACTTCGAGTGGGCAACTCAATATTCCATATTCCGTGAGCCATGTTTATTTCCAGCTCTAACACGATCGTTCACATGCCACGGCATGGGTCGTTCAAGAATACACGTCGCAAATACTGGATTAATACTCTCCAGCCATTTACAGAGAATATGATTGTTTGTGATTGTTAACTTCACCTCATGACCAGCCCGTTGTTACGTAGATATACTAATGTCGAAAACGTTGATGAACAACCATTCCATTACTTTAGTTCTTCCATGATTGTGTGTCTTCTTGATTCTGTTGGCGCCGTTCACGAATATGCTCAAAACCTTGCAAGGCGGTAATTGGGATCTACCTGATCGATTATTCAGATATCTTGAAGCTCGCTCGTCCTACTTTGATACTTACTTGATTCTGTGGAGCGACTTATTGCGCGTGTATGATTCTGCAGGAGATGTACGGGGATTTTATTCTACACTTGTCCAGAGTCGGTCCTTCACATCCTTTTCGCATATATGCATAGAACTGATCATCAAACCTCACGTTTCTTGAAGATAACGCAAACTTCGACTTTGGTGTACAACAAAATACAGGTGAACGAATCCATAATGTAAAATTACCTCCCTCGGTTCGAGAGGACTCTCTTTGGTTCATCGTGTTGAACCGCAGGGTGAGCAGTGTGGATAATCGCTCTCAAACAACAATGATTTTGTCTGTTTTGCCCTCATTTACGGCGTCAAACAACGCGACCCTGAGTGGTACAAGGTTTACCATCCTAAAATAAGACAATAATGTACAATAGACCAGAATCACACAGAATTAAAATCTATTTAAATATAATCAATGCATCTAATGTTGGAGATGTAATTATTGTGCTACATATGGCCTCCTGAAGATTATCAAACCTCAACCATGATTCAGAGTACTAGGGATGGAATGTAGGGACTGAGTGTGCCACTATTATTGATTACCTTTGGGTGGTCATTTGTCAAATCGTTTTTGTTGCCTAAGCCTTGGCTGGGTTTTCTCCTTAATAGTAAGGTCCGTTTGAGGTGCAATTTGCATTATGTCCCATGGCATTCAATGCATTCTTAGTTTTCTTCAGTTCTTCCTCAAAATTGAACATTAATTTGTGAATCGTAATACTCTCAGCAAATGCAATTTTATATTCCTTGACAAGATCCTAACTATACTTTTGAGTGTTGGCATTTTTGAACTCATTTGTAAGTTTGATAACAGTGGCAATTTCTTGCGGAGACAGCACATTGAATGTGGAGTTCAAAATTGTTTGGAGCATGCTTTCCATGTTAATTTCTATCAAGCAGCATGCCCCACTTCTCAGCAAATGCTTCTGCAATAGCTGGCAGCAACTAAGACCCATGGTCTTGGTCCCATTCTACAAGGCTCACTGTAGGGGTGGTGTATCCAATGGGGATGAAATGATCACTTGTAATCCCATCCATGCATCCCAGATTATCCCAGCACAAGTAAACCTTCATTTGTTCAGGTGTAATATGAACCATACTTTCTCCTTGGTCAACAACTTGGAATTCTCCAACAGCATTCATTGGATATTGGATAATGAGGACTAACATCAGCAATAGTTGCAATTAATAGTCCAGGTATGGTCCTTCAGCAATTGCAGCAGTAACATCAGGACGTTGGGATATCTTATTTTTGGAATACTCTATGGGAGTCCGATGCGATTAGCTCAAAGGTTGCCCATAACCTGTTGGAATCTCAACTAAGCAGCAGCAATATATGCAGGTGTGATCGACACCTAGACAATTATACACATAAGTTTATATCTGCGTAGTCAATTTTGGGTTGTATCGTAAGTAGTGACGCACTCTCGGTAACGTGTAATACGCGACTGAGGTTGCTCTATGTGTAAGTCAAAGGAATAGGTGGCCCTATGGCCCTGGCGTCGTGGTCGTGGCACCCCGTCATTTCATGACACTCCAACAAATTTGAAACACCATTTGCCCATTTTAGCCATTATATAATAGACATCGTTCACGACTTCCAATGCTCTGAGAATGGATTACTCATCGGTATGGATACTCGTATTATTCAAATTTATGGTTCGTGCCTGTCAAATGTTGCCCCTGCTTTCGAGTAAACGTCTTTGCTTGAACCAAGCCCTTGTAATCGGACGGGCAACCGATATCAAGACAAGTGAGGGGAACAATTCAAACGCATGTGAGGGTTGGAGACACGAAAATGTAATCCTCAAAGTTGAATAATACTGTTTCCACTTGAATTTTGACCGAGTCATCTCGGGCGAAAGTGAAGCTCGGATGGGCTGGCATGTATCCGCGTTTAGCGAAATTGAGGACACATTCTGCTACGAAGACGTCCCATGGTCGTATTATCTGCAAAACTGGGCATATGTTATTGACCCAATCAAAGAAAAAGAAAAGATATCAGTCCTGTACTCACATGCATCATGACGCCGATTCCTGAGCTTTCCTCGCCCCCCGTTTCTTCCTCAACACCTCGAACTTTGCCCTTATCGAAGACACACGCTGGTCAGCCTCCTCCTGCGCGCGTTCCTCATCCATTAATCGATCCATAATAAGCTCCCTTTCTTCCTGCTCCTTCCTTCTCCGTTCTTGCTCTTCCTCACTTTGCTTCTCTTTCTCCGCCTCCACATCCATTTGTTGGTCCTGCGCGGGGAACCCACCCGGAGTCTCCTCAACTTCGACAAGCTCCGGGTCTGCGACTACCGTCGCGCGTTCGTAGGCCTCCCGTTTGTCAGACTGATCAGCAATTGGGCCTGAGTCGAGCATTGCCATTTCACGCTGGAAACGCTCGTATTCGAGGTCAATAGCGGTTCGTGGCTCGTTAGATTGTGGAGGCCCGCTGGAATTTAAATTCGGTTCTGGAGGCATGTCTTCGTCTTCGTCATCAGAGTCGAAGTTTGTGGGTATAGGCGCGCGTGAGGGGTCCGAGAAAAAGTCGGCTGGAAAACTCCCAGGAGCAGGACCGACGCGTCGTCTTTTAGCGTCATTTGAAGAATCGACATCCATGTCTGGTTCATCGAGATCGAGATCGTCTTCTGTAGCTTTACGCTTCCCATTCGTTGATTCCACAGGTATCTGTTTTTCAGCCTCAGCTGCTGCATGCGCTTCCCGTTCCGCTTCTTCCTGCTGGTGTCTTTCCTCTTGCTTTATACGTGCGACATTTGTTCGATGAGCCTTACTCCCTATGTGGCCTTCCCAAGCAGACGCGTGTTTGACCGGTGTACCACATGCCGAACAGCGAAGCTGGCCTGAGGAGGTATATGAAGCAAAGGGGTGAGTAACTCTTATTTCTTGCCTCTTGGCCTTGAGAAGAGCACGGACGTCGGCCATTGACACGGTAAGAAATGACTATGTATGTAAAAGAGTAGTGGGAGTGGGTGAAAGGACGTTGTATGTGGCTATTTGGCTGTTACATGTATCGGCTTCTTTTGTACTGATGATTCTCCCGTCATCCATTGAACTTGGGACCTTAGGAAAAATACGGGATCGAGAACCACCCTCGATGATCATGATCAAGGTCCAACGGTGACATCCTGAAATAGATCTCTGATTGAGGACGAAGCCTGCACCGTCCAAAAGCTACCCGTTTACGCGAAAGATGACGAAAATGAGAACACAAGACTTATTATCCGCCCTAGGCCTGGCGACCAAATTCATGTCAATTACCGACGATGGAAAACTGGGAGTTTCTGACCACCACTCTTGTTGTCATGCCCTTTGGTTGCTTCCCCAATGTGATTTATTCAATTTCTTTTGCTCGGAGTCCAACGCATTTCTTCTCTCTGATCTCTCGATCATCGATAACTTATCAGCTCGACACATTTGGGGCAATCTGTATACTGGGAGTCCCTCTGACTTCTACTCCTTACTTTGACTCCCGATGCAAGTCAATATCAAGAGGCCACGTTCCATCCAGTGTTCCAGCTCCTCTCCTCACTAAAAAAATAATGTCTCTCTATAGTTCTCTCCCATTACGACATCGATTTTCGTAATGTCCTCTTCAATGAATCCTCTCTATGTTTGAACAATCCAAAGATAACAAGTATCATTGCCTAGGGTGGCGCACAAATCTTCCCGGTCATGCTCACTATCCATTATCTTGGCCAAAAAGATAAATAAATCGGAGGTTCTATCTGCGGGCGTATCATCTTACTGAGACACCACAGTGGCCTCACGAACCTAAAAAAAAACGACACAAACCAAAAACCACAATACCATGTATGGGATAGTAGACTTGGCGTATGCAACAATGTTTGATTAAGGATGCACTTTATGATCTGAAATGCCACAAATTAATCTGTGGCGGGTGGGAAATGTAGGTCAGGCATGAAACACATGGATTTGGGAGATGAAGGATGGCTGGGCATGGGATATATCTGGAATCGGTAGAAGGTCCGTCCGCTTTGTGATTTCGGAAGATCTGGTGAATATCCAGTTCCTAGTTTTAATCAAACACGACGGGCGGACTTCGGCCGCTATCATCGTTATGTACAATCATCCCGCGTTTTGTCTGTGGCCACTTTGTGTCTTTACACTTCAAGCTATTTTGCTATGTGGCGCAAACAACGCTTATTGCCAGGTAGAAACCTATCAATAGGTCAGGTCGTGTGTTTGTTACGTCCCAGCAATCATGATCAGCTCCCACCGTTTCAAAAGGCGATTTCAAAACATTCGTCAGGGCTTCTGAAACGGGGGAACCCCTTGAATGGGCTATCACCTGCACAAAGCTGGCGATTATCCTCCCGGCACATGCGCCTCACTTGGGTTGAAAGATGACGACCGTTTGCGTCCTCGCAACTATTAAAAATTGCGAGACCGACAACGGTGCCTTGATAGAAGACTATAGTGCGGCTCTTTGATAGGAGAAGGATCCAAAAGGGTTTGAGTATGTGCCGAGACAAGTTTGAATACATGCGTAGTGGGAGCTAGGACATTGTAGTTGAATTTTTTTGCTCCAGCCCTTATATTTCAGTGGCCAAAACCAGTTTGGCCATATTTGGACATATCAACAACCTTGAGTACATATTGGCCAGGTCCAAAAATTCTAATCTAGTGCCCCCTCAACTCAAGCTTCTAGCTTTCTGCTCTTCGGAGACAATGGCTCAAGTAATGCCCTTTAATTCTAGGTCAAAATTGTACTTGGTCATATCACGGCATTGTAACTAATTCATCTTCTCAGTGGCTCGACAGATGAACTCCCACCGCTTCGAACACGTTATGGCGAATTCAAAGTGTTTGGGTGGGATTTTGAAAGGCGAGATGTCATTAAATGGGCCGAGGAACATGGTCACCCGGACTTGGACTATCTCAATTCCCTTACCAAGCTACAGAACAAACTCCCTTTCATACGAGTTGGCCGCGCTCGAGACGACGAGACCTATGGAGACACGCCTTTTAGAATGTGCTTGATCGTTGCTACTAACCGGTCTGAAAAGGACCGACAGAGGGCGTTGAATAAGGAGCTTATAGAATCGTATCGCGCAGTCCATGGATGGGACAAGCCACCGCGATGGCTTGATTATGTACCGGCCCCGAGCTAATATTTAGGTTTTTGAGGTACAGTACTCTGGATCTGACCTTGTTTAACTGATAGGATTGGACTTTACGCTCGGGATTCTCAAGGTTTACCCCCTCCACGCGATGATGTTGCAGAATCCTGAGTTAATACCTGGGAAGTCATGTATATGTAACGATTTGTCAAGTTCATGTTCATTTGTGGAGGACCTCCTGTGTATCTTGTTGTCAACCACAATACTGTTATACTTACGCGTCATGGAGAAGTGATGGGATCAGCGGGTCGAGACGCGTCCATACAAATACGATGATACAAGGACAGCTCAAGTCCAACGACGTTGGCAAAAGTCCACTAATTGCTTTTTCTTGCTTATACTTATATATACCTCTGTCAACTGTAGGAACTTGGCTGAGGCTTTTCTGTCTCTGGCACCGTTCTGACGCGTGTCATGGCACCGAAAACGAATTCGAACGCTCCCTCGGAGGCGTCGACGCGATTCAGTCGATCGCTGTCTGCTAGGACGCGATCACGCGGTGCTTCAGACTCGCGATCGTCCAATGCCACGCCGAAGCCTCAACCGGCGAGTGCCGCCAGACGTCTGTCGTTGATTCCATCCCGCCGGACAATCGGCCTCGTGCCACCAGCACCCCGCCCGCCGCCTTCCACCGCCGGCTCTGTCCGCACCGCACGCACGACGTCCATGTACGTCATGCATACCACTCCAGTCCCAGGCTCGGCTGTCCCCGTTCAGTCCCCCGTGCGCGCACGCATTACATCCATGACCCCTCCACGCAAGACGCCGTCAATGCTCAAGACAGCGTCCCCGACTATCAGCTTTACGTCCCCGAGCCCCAGGGCAAAGGTCAGGACGGCCACGACTACGACGACACCACAGAGCACCCCGCCGAGGATGAATTTGACCAGCACAAGCACCAGCAATGGTAGCGTGTTCAACAGTGTCACGCTCCGCTCGACACCGTCGAAAAAATCATCGTTGCCTGGCGTGCCCTGGTCCCAGCAAGGCGTACTGGAGAACTCGGAAAGTCTCCTGACGACCAACGTTTCTGCCGCGATGCAAGCGTTTTCGTCGTGGGGCGGCGAAACCGACGACATGGACATGGAGCTTCTCACTGACGTTAACGACGGAGAAGTCGACGAGGAGGTACGTAAATCTAGTACTACTCTCCCTACTCTCACTACCCAGCCTCTAGATGTCCGCGGCCCTCTCTAAAATCCAAGACCTCTACACCCGCAAGATCTTACACTACAAACGCCTTCTCGAACGCGCCCAATCATCCGCCGCAGCCCAGCTCCACGCTCTTCAAGCAGAAGTCCGCGTTCTCCGCGAAAACTCCGCGTCGATACCACATGCACATCACCACCAACTTATGGTTGGAATAGACGACGACCGTTGTGTGTGTGGTGGGAAGCGCAGGAAGGGGTATTGGACTGGATACCGCGACGATGAGGAGTTTTCGGAGGACGAGGAAGACGATGGGGATAAAGATATCTTTGGAAAGAGGCTCATTAAAGCGATTAAGGGCAGAGAAAATGGATTTAGTGAGAGAGAGGTAAGACGGGCGTTGAGGGGGTTGAATCGAGATCAACGCATGAGACTCATTGCTATTATCTTGGATTGTACGCTTACGTCTTTTCCGCCGCTCAGATTTACTTACGTTCAGCCAACAAACAGCATGTTTACCCGGCGACATCCGTCTCCAAATCCTTCTTCTCGAGAAATATGCCAAATCGACATACGACATTGTCGGAAAACTCGCTCCGGACCTTGCCTTCCGCGTTCTTAAACACCTGTCGATCAAAGAGCTCGTCGGTGTGCGCGCGGTAGGATCTATACTCTTCTCTTGTGAATATTTGCTAAGAAGATGTTTAAACCAGGTCTCCCAGCAATGGCGCGCCATGGTAGCACACCCCGCTCTCTGGCGGTATCATTGTCTGCGTATAACCGCTACCGACCCTTCCCCGGTCAGGCCGCCTACTACACCCGAAGGATGGTACGTCCGTCCCGTGTCCCCCTATCCCTCATCAACTAACACGTACCCCAGGGAACCTCTTTACCGCGCCCTGCATCACCGCGAAGCCAACTTCCACGACGCCCTCCCACAAACGATCCGCTTCCTCACGGGCCACACGAACTTTTGCACGACGCTACTCTTGAGAGGTAAGAGGTTGATCAGCGGGAGCTATGATGAGACGATCAGGTTCTGGGATGTTGAGACTGGGGAGATGAAGAAGTGTTTGCAGGTAAAGAAACCGGTTAGTTGTGTTGATTTTTTGGCGGAGGAGGGTGAGCGTCTCTTTTTTGTTTCTCGGAAAAGGGAAAGAAAGAGAGAAAGTGTGGTGTTGATTGTTTTGGTTTTTTTAGAGGTTTTCGTGGTTGGATTCCATGATGTAGGGTAAGACCCCCTTACTTCCTGAAATACACACACACCCATCACCCCTCAACTCAGCCGTGTCCACCTCTTCTCCTCGCTAACATTCACGCCGCTCCAACAACTCGCCGGGCATCTCAACGGCATCCGTGCCGTCGCGCTCTCATCTAAGAACCTCGTGTCTGCGGGTGCAGACAAGGCGCTGGTGTGCTGGGACTGGAGGCTGGGTACGAAGATTGTAAGGTTTGGACAGCAGACGACGATTAATATTGGGGTGCAGATTGTTAGAGGGTGGAGTGAGGAGGAGGGCGAGAGGGTTGTGGGTGTTACGATTGATGGGATCGTTAGGGTTTTTTCGATTAGTGAGTGGTTTGTTTTGTTGAACTTTCTTATTTTTCTTTTTTTTTGGTGATACATTTTGGCTGGAGGAGGCGAGGCTGATTGGTGTAACGTGTAGAGAGACGAGAGATGATTTCGCAGTTCAAATTGAGTGAGCTTGGAGCGGGTGATCCGGTGTTGAATGCAAAGTTGTACAATGTCGGCACGGCGCCGAATAATATGCTTCAGTGAGTTTTTCGCCGAATATATGCGTTGGGTACATTGATGCAACTGTCTATTGTCGAAATTTAGGTGGTTCGCCGCGAAGGGAACTCAAATGACGGTACGTTGTCCTCTTTCTGGGGACGTTCATCTTGCCTCATTTTTTTTTTCGTAAAGTGCGCCACCAAATCCGTCATCATCCACCTGCAATGGCAGGAAAGCGACGGAGAGAAAGACAAAGCGACCGACCCCATCACAGCAGGGGCAGGAGCACACTCCCCCATATCCCCGGCTGCACTCCCACGCGCACATACCATTTCCCACCTCGCACGCTCAACCTCCTCGCTATCTGGCCCGATCTCCACCCCTGCCCGGCGCGTCTCACTCGCCCCGGCACCCACACAGCACACGCCGCTCTCGGTCTCCACCACCAAAGGCCGACTCAGCCTCAACATCGGCGCTAATCATAATTATTCCCTCAATTCGCCGAGGACTCCTACGGCGGGGGCAGCGGCGGTGTCGCCGTCCTCGCGCGCTGGGACACCGCTTTTCCCGGTTAGGTACGGGAGGGCGGCGATTTTGACGGCGCCGCCGAAGATTGTGGCGGTTGTGGAGACGCCGACGGACGTTGCGGTCGGTGCGGTTGATCCGAGGAAGAGGAGGGTTGTTACTGCTACTAGGTTTAGCTCGAGGGCGGGGGCTGATAGGAGGGTGAGTCTTGTTTTCTTGTTTTCTTTTTTTTTTTATTGACTTGAGATGGGATATTGATTCGTGTGAGATAGATCTTTATGACGACGCATCGGGATAAGGAGGTGAGGTCTGGCGAGGAGGGTGGCGTTAGGGTTAGCGAAGATGGGGAAGAAGATGAAAAGGAGAGTGAGAAAGTGAGAAATGAAGCGTTGGGTGTAGGGGATCCTACACCAGTTGATTTTGACACCGATGTGTGTGTGCTGGCGGGTGCGTGGGCTGCGTTGGCACAGCCTGGAGCAGGTGTGAATGGATTGTTGGGGGCGTTGCCGTTGAAGTTTGGAGGCCTCGCGACGCCGGAGAAGAATCCGATGTCGATGCAGTTGAGTCATGAGGAGGTTGTGGTTGGGTGTGCGGATGGGACTATTTAGTGAGTTTTTGCTTTTTAGTCTTTCCTTTTTTTTTTGTTGGGGTCTGGGATGCTGATGGGTTCGGATAGTGTTATGAACTTTGTTGGGCATGAGTATAAGAGGGAGAGGACGCTGACGCTGAGTGGAGATGAGACAGAGGGAGAGGGTGAAGAATGACTTGGATTTGGGACTATACTTTGGAGTTGGACCATTCTCGTTTTGGTTAAGTTTGGATTTGGCTGGATCATTCTATTCCTATGTGTACTACTCTATGCATACATTGACTGAGTCAAAATTCCATATCTTGCGAAAAGGGACTTGACTTGAGGTCATGCACCTTGGAAAGAACTTGAGATCCCTGACGGTACGGCATGGATTACGGACGTAAACGGTAGTATATGGTATACGGCATCTGCCACTATGTATAGGTGATATGGGGTCTGTCTCTGGTAAAAAGATGTATGGTTAATCATCCTATGCCGAAAACTGTAGGCGCGAGCTGCCTGAGAAGAAGATATCACCAATGACGCGTACCATGGGCTCTCACACAACATTGAATGCCTCGGAGACGTGATAGTCTAAAGACAAGCCACAACAAAAAGTCGATGTCAGGATCAAGGTCATATAACGTGCCATAGTTATCATAGGTAGTACCCATGGTCTACACGCCTCCATCATTGTTCCTTCCAATAACGCCTTGTCCAATTAAATAATCACATTAATCCTCTGTTTCACTTTTGTCCGAGAACGAGCTAGTTGGGGGGCTCCTTGATCCGATACCACCACATGCTACCAGTATGCCTGGTCAGCAACAGTCGCGCACACCGTGCCGGCCGTAAAACCTCTACCAAGAGGCCCTGCCTAGCAGGCCCTGCTCTGCAGGATGATCAAGTATAAGGACGAGACCATGCTATTGCATGACGAGGCCCCCCAGGGCAACCTCTACCCACCCAACAAACCAGGAACACGCCCCCAAGAAGCCCAATAGGGCACAAAGCTAAGAACAAGACACCCAGAGGGCACACCGACGGCCCACCAAGCACAGGCCCACCAACTCTCCACCCCCCTGCCCAACACTAAGAAATGAACTTTCATGAATTTAACCTTTTCGGGACATGGAAGGGTCGACCCACAAGCTAGTATAAAATTTCAACCCCTCACCCACACACCCGGCCTCCTTAGAAGGAGCCAGAAAAATGAACCTACCCTGACAGCCACATGTCCTACACATGCACAGGAAATGATCATATAAATAACGATCACAACCGGGAAAATACCCACCTCCTGCGTATGTCTAATCAGGACAAGGCCAGGAAATGACTCCAAAACAAAAGCCCTGAGAAACAAATAGGAGTGCAGGCCCATGACAAGAAAAGATGTAACATGACATCTACCATCCTCAACTCGGACAT
>QGOB01002067.1:0-13520 GCA_003313055.1 Termitomyces sp. MG145 | reverse complement strand
GGTACGGAATGGGCAGGGAGGGTTGGTTAGGGGACCGGGGTGAAGAGAGAAAGAGATGCGGACGATAGGTAAAGAAACGGAGAAGAGAAACGGAAAGGAGAAATGAGTCACGGAACGGAACGAGGCACGGAGATGGGAGACGAGAGACGAGAGATGAGAGACGAGAGAGAGAGAGACAAGAGAATAGATTGAAATTGAGATAGAGACAGAGACAGAGACAGAGACACGGAAATACGGAGAACTACGGTTAATATCAAGACTACTCGACTCGTATGCTACCTTATGGTTTATGTACCACCCTCCCGCTAGGTCCCAGGTAGGATTCTAGCCGGGACCGAGACATCTGATTACTCCGGCTAAGTCCCTGGACTGGCTCCCAGCCCTGGGGTCGTGATAGTGGTCGGGGCGTGCTGGTGCAGGTTACGGCAGGCTTGTGTTGGGCGGGTTGGCGGTCACGGTGTGTGGTGGTGGCGCCCCTTGGCGCCACAGAAGCAGGTGGCATTGTGACGTGCCGGCGGTTCATGGGAGGAATGTTGCGGAATGTTATGTGATGGCCGGGATGCCAGGGGTCCAGGTGTGTCCGGTGACAAGGAAGCGTGTCGGCCGAGATGCTGGGGTTCGGTGATGGCCGGGGATCTGTTTGGAGATGGCCGCGGGTGTTGCCGGTGCAGCTTTGGGAGGTTGTTGGTGGTCCTGGAGGTGTGCAAGGGGTGCGGGGGAGGTGTGTGTCGGGGCCGGGGCAGCGTATGGAGGTCCGGAGATGGCGGGGTCATGACACCTGGCCTGTCTCATAGGATGCCATGTACTCTGCTTCACAGAATGATGCAGCAATGCTTTTCTGCTTCTTCAAAGTGCAAGAGATGATTTGCAAGCCCAGGGACTAAGTGTATCCCCCAACACTCCTCATGTCAAGGCAACTTGCCCAATCTGCTATTGAGAGGTGCAGTGACTGCATCTTGGTAATTACCATTGCACAATCAGGCCTTCTTTGCTTCTGTGCTTGACAGGGCACTAACAAACTCACAGAGCTGAAAGATCATTAGTTTCAATTTATTGAAAAATTCATTGGATCTTTTCTGACAAAGCTGAGTTACTGCAAGATGCACTGTGTGCATCATACATTTTAACCATACCCATGGGCCTCTAAAACTGATTTCTGCTGCATTAACATGACACTCATTGCCATCAACAAGAATATCATTGTTTGAGGCATTATCCAGCATCAGGGTCAGAATATAGAGAGGTATTAAACCAAGATAATATCTGAAAAAGAATAATCCTACATTCCCATAAATGGCAAGTGAATCCCATATTGCTTCAGCCATATTTTCTCCTCAATGTTTCCCTACCAGCTCACAAAAGCCACTGAGAAGTTCCTCTTATGTGTAACATAAGTTGTCAGATGCTAGTAGGATCAGATCTTACTCACTCCGCTTTTCATATTTGTTAACATAATGGGCCACAACAAGCCATAAATGTAATCATTGTTACTGATATCCATGCATCTAAGGATATGATTAATTTTAGAGTCTAACTCCTGTTCTCAAATGTGAGCAATACAATGAAGATTTAATGTTCAACTCATGACAATATAGACCATTAATGGCTATGATTATTATATTATTACTCTCATGACCCTCCCTACCTCTCTCCTTCGCGCTCCGGATCATTGCTTCTCACAACGTTCCCTTTCCAACATTTGCAGTTCAACGTGGTACTAATTCACGACTCGCAGCTTCCACTTGCTTAAATTCTTCGTCAAATTCCAGCTCAAGCGCCTTCTTGTAGACTGCTTCGTCTGGTGATAGCTGACTGGAATAGTGGCGCATACGGCACAACGCAATCGCTGTCCGTAGTCCTAGATCTCGAGCTTCGGCCATGGACAACGATTCTTCTCGTACCGAAAGCTCTGAGAGTCCCCCTTGGAACCAATTACGCACTCCATATTCCTTGGCCATCGCTACTCTCTTTACCGCAGGATGACTTCTCAGTGCGCCAAAATCCCCCTCTAGCTCCTGATCTACCGCACGTTCTGGCCCCAAGGCATGTTGTAGTTCCCGTGCCCCGCACAGTCGGATAGCAGTTTCGAATCCAAGAGTTTGAGCTTCATCGACAGAAATAATTTGCTCCCTGGATGCTATAGCGAGAAAAGCATTCCTTCGCCACTCGGATACGCCATACTTTTGCGCAAGCACTGCACGCTCCACAGCAGTCTTGTCACTCAATCCCTCAAGCTCTGCCACAAACTCTTTCTCAATTTGGCGGTCGATGATGCGTGGATTACGCTGTTTTGAAGGAAGCACAGATTCTCGTACACGATGGAGTTTGAAAGAACTCTCTAGACCAACTGTCTCGGTGTCAAGAGTGTCATGACGAGACAACTCTGAATCCACTCTGACGAGCGCAAGATAGGAGGAGCGCAACCAGGAAATGATGTTGCATTGCCTGGCGAGTGAAATACGATTCACGAGGGATAGAGGTGCGGAAGTTAGATATTCAATTGCGACTTGACGAATGTCAAGCATTAGCCATGTCGTTGAGACTCTCAAGACGGAGATCCATTCGTTGTCCGAGAGCATTCCTGTGGGAGAAAAAGACCTTAAAAGTACTATGTCATCATTACCGTGTGCAGAATATAGCTTTGAGGCTTACGTCGGATACAACAATTTGAGGAGGGCGCGAAAATCTTCCTTGTTAACGTCGTCGCGTCTAATAACCCTCTGACCCTCGGGCATTTGGTTCAACTCCTCAAACAATGTGTCAAAGAAATTTGTGCATGATTTGAAAAGATGCGTCGGCACCCGAAACAAAACGCCTTCGACCTGTCGTAAACATAAGCTTACTTCCGAGCGTGGTATAAATCAGGGTGACCTTGAATACAACCATTTCCATATAATATACCGGGTCTATTATTTCAGCAGGTTCCTCAGCGACACCTACCTTGTTGTCGAGCGCAACATCCTCATGGTCCCCTAGAAGTTCCATCGTAGTAAGATCTTCCTCTTCTACCGAGTCCGACAGTAGCTCTGGTTCGGGCGAGCTAACAGACGGTGTCGATGATAGCGGAGATGGAGTCCGTGATGAGTAGCTGTGGGTGGGAGGGGTACGACGGTTACTGCGGGACGAGAGTTGACGCATCCTTAAAATTGCAGACTTTGTCCGATCTTTGAGATAAAGGGAGAAGTCAATGGTTAAGCGTGGAACGCGAGGGTGAGTATCCCGAGAGTTTATATCTGGAGTGCGTAGATTATGCTTTGTCCTCCGGGCTGCTGCCATGGAGAAGGCCTGAGGTATGAAGTACAAGGAAAAGGATACACCGGATAAATCTTAATTCTTCAAGACATTTGTTTTGAGGAAATAACAACAGTTGGCGATTGTTTATTGTTACTATGATAAATCTGCATATGGAGGGTGAGAACAAGAAACTAAGCGAATTAAGGCAGTAGTACACTTCACTTGTATTAACTTACTGTTATTTGTACAGTGACCACACAAAGCCATCGAGCTGGACCATCCGAATGATACAACCGCCATACAATTCAAGGTATGTATGAATGGACTTGTGTCATTCAAGATTTGCATTCGCCGTGGTATGTAAACCCATACCACTTTGGGGAATCCGGATTCAGGCTGTGCTCGTTTATGATGTATAATAATCAAGGTAGCGTATACGGGATACCAGAGACCAGGAATTACGGAGGATCAGGCAACTATTCCTCCTCTTCAACGTCTGAGTCCCAGGGAATGTGTTCTTTCCACCTTACTTTCAAGGTCAGTAGTTCAACGCGATTCATTTGTCATCAACAACTTGCACGTGTTCATCATGGATTTGATCCACCCCCACGTAGACCAAGGTTGGATTTCTCCTCAAGGCCAATATGTCAGATCCCGTTGCAGAAAAGTCTGGGTTCCTACGCAAATACATGTCAGGCCATCCTGATACTCTCGTTGCGTATGCAAAATGGTTCGGTCAAGTCCAGGAACCCATAACCAGTGCCGAGATGACTAGTATCGATACTAAGGTGAGTTACGTACCATACTTGATCACCAGACGTCGAAACCATTTGCATCGCTCATTTTCTTCAGAGTATGACATTACTGTGTACCTTGAAAAACGGGACGAAGAAGGAAGTGTACGTACCCATTGAGCCGCCATTGAAGGGGTACGACGATGTGAAGCCTCGTTTGTTGGATATGAAGGCTACTGCGCAAGAGAAGCTTGGTATGGTGAGTAGTTCAATGTATCGTCTTGTGCTGGTTCAAATTTGCGAGAAAGATCAAGGTACCGCAGATCGCGTCCTTCCGCTTCCCTAGAGACGCTTTCGGGTCGGCTTTCTTTGTCGGGACACTTCTCTACTTGTTTTTCGCACCTATAGATGGGCGCTCCTCCGTGTACGAGCCTGCGCGGCTCGTCCATTCGTGGATCGGTTCAGCACCGGTGATTTGGACAACATATATCATCGGTGTAACGCATGTTTTAGAGACGGCTTATACTTATACATTATGTAGGAAACACACGGGGTTCGTCACTGGGGTGAGATTTTTATACTGGCGTATTGATGGACCTGCTTATGTTTGTATAGTCTGCTTACCTTCTCTCTACCTTGGTCTTTGGATTTCCGATCTGGAAGGATCTCCGGTCGCGTATACAAGTTGCACGGATTGATTCGGTGATGAAAGTTCAGTAGGGGTTGATGGGGACAAACTTGTATTTTTATTGTGTATGTCCCCGTGGTCGTACATATATTAAACGTATTGAGTATTCTTCCAGTAGATGAGATGAATAATTTGATAACGTTACACAGGCCTGATTTATTGATTTTGTGGCTCATCATTATCACTTTGAGGTACGTCTTGTGCCGCCACGACCTGACCAACCTCTGGGAACCATCCCCATTGTCCAAAGTCAACTCTCATATCCCCATTCCGACCAACATTTACCTCAACACCCTCGGCAACAAGTGCATCCATCTGCCGCTGAGCACCTTGTGTGCCCGGTCCACGAGAAGAGATTGTGCCCGAGGAGCCTATCACTCTATGCCACGGCACAGGCGGAGTAACGTCCGGGGCCAGAAATTTTAAGGCTATGATGGGTTCGAGCCGACTTTTCAACTGCAACGATCTTAACGGAACACGTACCCTGGCCAACGTGTCTGGAGTGGCGGGGCATTCCAATGAGTTTAGCGATATGTCCTTGGGGAACAGTGGTCGCCCATCGGTTCGTGTATGACATAGTTCTACATACCATAACTTGTGACTCGACACGGGGGTATCAAACGAATAGTTTCATAAACCTTGAAATATGCGTAAAACATGAAATAAATGCGTTAGGGGAACAACATACTGCTGCATGAAATTCAGCGCTGTCCATTTCATCAAGTCGGAAAACCCGCGTCAGACTTAAAGAGGCTCAAGGTTGATGACAAACAGGCTCAAATACAGCCACGTGCCCATCCCTTTATAAGTTGCGCAAATTTTCTTTGTCGAGTTTCTTCACTCATTTCCTGGCCAGGCATTTATTGTCCCCCTGCGAATATTCTCATTCTGCTCGCAGGAGCCTACAGCCTGACCTAGAAGGATCGACGTCTCAGCTGGAGCCTACTTTCGCCTTATGTGCAGCCCTTAGATTTGGAGTAGTGTTCCTTACCAGAGGTGTTACATACATCCTTTTTCCTCGCATTGGTTCGAAATAGAACTTGAGCTTCTTTTACCCCCAAATAGGAATGCGTATTGGAGTGTCATATCTATGTCTTGGAAATGTCAAGTTCTTCTGGACCCTTTTTTGAAAGTCTGAATAAGGGAATTTTTCTATTGTACGGACTGACAATTTTCCCATCGGCTTTGCTAGGATTACTATACTTTCCCCCTCAACTTGTGTTTTGCACGGGATCCGCAAGTATCCCGAGGATTGGCTCCTCCCGCTTCAAGGACATCATGTCCGAAGAGCTCATCCGTGACCCAGATACACTCGACCATGACAATGAACCTTGCCGTTTCATCATGAAAAGCGGAAACTTGACCGGCATAACCATCGGACACGGAATCGCAGTACTATCATTCGTTCGTGAATACTTTGGCAATGTAGTCATCGAACATCGAGTGGTCGGATCGTTTTTTTCCCCTGTGCCGGTGACTGTGGCTCTGTTATCGTAGATGCTTGTGATCAAATTGGCGCGATTCTCGCCAGCGGTGCGGGTGCAAAGTAGACGGAGATGTCGGATGTATCGTACGCGACTCCATTTTTCTAGCTCTGGTCTCCTATCAAGGCGAATGAGTTCCCGAACGCACCCTTTGATTCGTAAATTGTCTAGGCATATCTACCGCAGACCAGCATCGACGTATTTCGCCGCTCTTTTATTCTGTTTTTGAATTGTATATCGAAGTAGCCCCTTGTATCGATGTTTATGTATGACAATCTGACCAATGTAGACCTTCGTGGTTGACCAGGCATTGTCAATTGATTGAAACCCGATGAGCAATGTCGATGAGGCCCAGGCTAAATCGATTTTGGACTGAGTGGTGTTTCACTTGCAAGATGCGTTATTACATTCTCAGGTGCATTAGTATCAATCAATATGGTGAGATTTGTTTTGCAACGTTGCCTGATACTGGGCCTTCGAGGAATTTGACCGAGGTCGTACGTATCAAGTGCACTCTATGGCGTCTCCACCTCTCATGAAGTCAAAAATGATCTGCTGAGGAACTCACAAGCCAACTGAAGCAGAAATCCCGGAGACTAGAATACATCTTTCTTCGGAGCTTTCCGTCCTCAATATAAAGATATCAGTTAATTGATTTGATGTCTTCTTTGTCATCCCTGTTGATTGATGATTGATCCCCTCGTCGCTTCGCGGCGAATCCTTCATTTCAAGGTCGGATTACATGAGTGTTGTATGTCATCCACCCTACAGTACTTCCAAGGTACCGATTTACGGACACTAGCGATGAATACTCTGGCCTGACCTCTTTTCAGCTGGCGCCGGTTATGTCCCGTAGCCACTTTACTACAATTTGATTCCATCGGAGTTCATACTACCCTCGGCCCATAACTCCCGGACCATCTGCCGTTAACGTTCCTTCCCGCATGTTCAAACTCCGCATTGCCTTCCCTCCTTCACCTTTCTATTGTGTCATCCCTGTTGTGATACAACTGCCCTAATATTCACTCTCTGCATTTTTTTGCTGACTACACCTGCTGGGTTGACCATCAATTTACATAATCCATCTTTTGTCATCCTTGTGTTTGTTTTTTTTTTGCTCACTGAGTCTGTTCCATATGCTGACTTTCTATCTTATGTTTTAACATTTGTGTGATGACAAATTCAGATTCAGAGTTCCTGACTTTATTGCCCACTCTTCGATCCTTTTCCATTCTTTTGTGCTGTACCCTGCAACACTATGTCAAGTGGGCAACCTTGCTGTGTAGGAATTATGGCCAATACAAGGCAGAGAGCATGCTCAAAGCACTGTGAGGGGAAAGTCCATTTCACCTCATTCGACTCCATTTCATTTCATTCCATGCTGACATCCCCTTTTACACATTGTTTTCTCATTATTTTGTGCTTATTTTCCCTTTTTGGTATTTTTAGTGACAGTGACATGTGATGTGACTGAGGGCACATATTTTTGGCCAATGATTTGGACCACTGCCAGCATTTGCAAACAAAAAAATGTTAGACATGAAATGGGCTCAATAGCATGACTTTGCACATGTCATGGTGACTGACACAGCATCAAGAAAGCCCCAGGGGTAAGTCAGCAATCATTCAACATGGTGCAATGGGCTTAGGAAGCAGAAATGGAGATAATCTTTGCATTGATGCATACCATCAAAAGCCATGATGCAGAGCAATTGCAGTAGTGCTAAAAAACCAAAGAAAGGCTGATACCACTGCTGAAATGTCTGGATATGGTGTTAAAAGGACTTGTAGGAAGAATAATAGGTCATCTGGTCAGGAAGGAGGACTTATTACCACTGGCACAGGAAGGATGCTAAAGCAGCCCCAAAAACAATGATTACTAACACACATAAAAGATATACAAGTTATATGGAAACATGAGAAAGTGACTATAATACTGCTCTTTTCTATTTTAGATTTTTTTTGACAATGTAGACTATGCACAGCTGCTACAGGAGGTGAGAAGAAAAGGCATACCCCTATCACTAGTAAGATGGGCAGCCTCATTCCTCAATGAAAGATGAGTAGTAGTATGCCCTTGATAGAATGAGGACATGAAAACAGTCAAAACCAGAATACCATATGGCTCACCAGTGTCATCAATACTGTCAATAATCTATAGTAGCAAGAGTGTTGAGATCATGAAATGATACAATTTGAGGTGAGCAATTTGACATGACCAATATCAAGAAAAAATGATTAAATAGACATGATGTTACACATATACATTGATGATAGCACACTGATAGTATTATTAAGTATCTTAGACAAGGAATTTATGTTTAACTAGCTAACTAAGATTGATTTATCTAGAGCACCAGAAAAAACAGAGATGGTGCATTATCTATGGAGACAGGACAAAGAACACTCACTAACAATCAGATTTTCCATTCTGAACAGGACAGAATATTGGAGCAGTGGTAGTCTTGGAAAAACATGGATGGAAACAAAGGACTATGACAATGAGGTAGATAGAGCCTCAGTAAATAAACAAATACTGTATTGATATAAGTACCTATGACAATGAAGTAGATAGACTACAACATGTCAGTACAATTGGTATAAAAATAAGTGTGCAATGACTTACACCTTGGTGAATGCACAAACACTGAGGTGTAACATGTAATGACAAAAGAAAATATACAAAATGTAATGTAATTCTAATATAGAAAACATGATCAAAGCAGGGGAGACAATCACTTACACATTGATAGGAAGCTCATTTTCAACTGACACATGCAGAAAATGACACAAAAGGCAAAAATAGCCATTGTAGGAGCCTATATGCTCACTAACATAATGTAAGGCCTCAGTTAAACACAGCTGAGGATGATGTACAAGACTTTCATAGCACTCATAATAGACTCTATGAATATATTATCATTGTACTGTCTTCTCTTGTTCCCCATTCTTGTCTTTTATATAGTTGTATGATGAATCCAGCCAACTAAGCAGAATTTCGTGAGGGGCTGGTGTGCCTGATGAATCATCAAGCACTGCTATGCAAAATTACTTTCATATCAGAGACAGAGGTTTATGTATATGTATTGCCTTGGCATTTCATTGACACTTTTTAACACTTATCATCCAATAATGTCTTTGTGATAACCACAATGGAAGTACTACTATTGACACAGACAATGCACATCTTCAACCTTCAACCTCAAACCTAGTGCCTACACTACGAAAAACAATCCAGAACTTCCAAGCAGACAAAGAGAGGAAGTTGCCATGCACACTAATTCCTGTATTCAACAAAAAGGTTGTTGAAGTAGATTCAAATTGGTCCACAATCCCAAACCATTGCAGCATGATTCCAACATCCATAATTGGTGTCCTACATCTGTTTTTCACAACTAGCAATGTGCCAGGCTCAGCCTAAAGTCTGAAGCCAGCCACATTAAAAAAGCCAAGCTGTTACAAGCCTTGATTCAGGCTTCAGCAGACCTGTGGCTCAGGCTCTAGAGCTCAAGTTTCATGCTTTGAGCTCAGGTTTCATGCTTTGTGTTGGAGAGAAGTTGCAGTATGTGCATGGCACAATGATTTAGCATGTGAATGATGTGTGGCAAAGGGATGGGAAATGGACAGATCAGGAAATAAACTATACAGTTGGGACTCATGGATCAGATATGGTGATCTCACATGCCTCAGTTGTTTGAATACCAACTGAGGTATGTAGTACATTTATCATGGTACAGGATATATCAACTGAATTTATACTTGTAGTGCTTGTATCCAACAGGTATATAGAAAACTAATACAGTTGTTTGAATACCAACTGAGTACTTGTATCCAACAGGCTATTAAGTCCATGCCACTCAGTAAAATGATGTCCAAGATTTTTTTTTCTAATCCACCTGACCTACTGAAAACCAAATTGAACTACCAAAATGTCTCAGAACCCTTCCTTATTCCTTCTCCCAGCATATAAAAAGTTTGATAAGTCAAACTGGGCAATTTCTAAGCTTACAATCACTAAAGCTGCACACAGATGTGGTCTTCTTAGCTATCTGACTGAAGAAATTGCTAACCCAAATCTTCCTTGATCCAAGACTTCATCTTCCACTGTTGCTATGGCCTGGTGGGGTGCCACCAGCCCTACTGTGGAAGAGTGGCTCCAGCACAATCCTTTGTGCAGAGCATGATAACACTCAATGTCATCAACCTAGTAGGCATGGGCATGAAGCTGGATGGGTCAGTGGCAGATGCATGGTCCTTGTTTATGACCTTGCATGAAGCCAAATCAGACCTTGCACTCATCCATGCAAAGGAAGAGCTCATATAAATCAAGTATACTGACAAGTAAAGTTATCAAAGCCCACTTCAAAGCTATGCAAACAGCATAGTTAAAGGCAAATGTCCAGGGGGCAGCAATTGAAGATAGACATTTCTGCACATATATGATAAAGTTTATGCCAAGTGCATGGGCAGCAGTTACAGGCTCCTTAATCAACAGAAAGAGATAGGCTATAGTGTGGCTGACAATGCATGTTGCTTGACAGTGCATCTGCTATGGTACCTATGAAATTGGCACAGGTGCTGGTAGCTCAGACTGGATGCAATTGCCAAGGACAGGATGGTCTGCTCAAACCCTGTTTATGGCCATGCTAGCCACACCATCAACAAGTGTTTTAAGAAGGGTGGTCTAGAAGAGCAATACCCTGATTGGTGGAGAAAAGGCCAAGAAAGCTCTTCTAACACCTGTGCTGCAAGTTCTTGCTGCAAATCAACTCACCACCACCACCACCACAACACCCTAGGCTAACTCTACAGTGATGTCCACTATGTAAGTTTGGGGTGTGTTAGTGTGAACCTCACATTAGGGCAGTTTCATTTGCAGCTCTGGAAAAATCCTACTTGGAAGGGATTGTAGCAGGACAAAGACTCAAGGATGATGAGTGCAATTATAATATCCAAAGCTGTATATCACTCTTGATGTCTGAGCATTTTAAATACTTACACATTGTCATAAATGATGATGATAGATCTCAAACTCTTTACATGTTCAACTTTGAGGACAAGTCTGAGATGCTGTGGAAGCTGACACTGACAACTGTGGCAAATGCATTGATAGTGTGTTGCCTTGATTCTCAGCTTTGCAAATCAGATGTTGCCTAGTATCTCCTTCAGCATCAAATTCCCTTTGAAACTTGCCTTCCATTGGAATCTGGCTCTAGAAGCACTGTGCCATCCCTTGCCAGCTTATGTCCTGCCTATGTAATTGTTTGATTTGTCATTTAGGATCAAGGATTACAATTCTTCTGTGAGGCAACAGAAAATCCTCTTGAATCAGCCTTGTGCCCATACTGCATTGATGTGAGGGGGTTTTATTTGGCAATTGAGTCCTTCAGAGTCCTACAGGTTAGTTGCCAGTTCCAAACATAACAATCAGAGTTTGCAACCCAAAAACAAATAAATTGTTCATTGACAACACTCTGACTAAATTGGAGTTTAACTTTATTTTTAGGACCTATATATGCTACACTAGTGAGTTTTTCTTTTGTCATGGAATATCTGGTTCTCATTTCTTCTAGGATATAGTCATCAAACTGTGCTCCACTCCTGGTTTCCTTTAATGACAACTTCTGAAGCTAGTGGAAAGGAATATGGCCACTAGAATGCACAACACAAATTTTCCTTCTCTAAATGAGTAAATGAGATCACAAACATTGAGCTCCAAACAAATTTTCAAGGGCTCATCAGCTCAAAGAAATGGTGTGATCTCTTAGATAGTACAAAAGATGTTTGTTGTCTACAAGATATTATAGAATTGTGGTCACAATCATTTATTCAACAGTATATATCAAGGTTATGAAGGTCATGTAATCAGGGTCATATAATAGCATTACACATATACATGGCCTGTATAATCTACATTCTAATCCATTATCTATAGTTGAAACTGAGGTCAACCTGTCAAGGAAAACAGAATGTCAAGTCTTTCAGGATCTAGAGTCAATCTTGATGTGCCCTGTTCATGAAACTAAGTTGCAAAATTAGTTTCTTGATGTGCCTTGTTCATGAAACTAAGTTGCAAAATTAGTTTACATGAAAGAAATAGAAGAAAGAAAAAGTTGGCAAGGATGTTGTCTGCAGCTTTGATGTTCAAAAATTCTTTTTTCTTCCTCTTTTTCAAGACAAAAATGTAGCCTTGCCAGCTCTCAGCTGCCTATGATAGGATTTGATTGTTAAATGGTAAGTTCATATGATTCTTGAAAAACAGATGGAACTGGACTATTCCATGGAGTGACAAAGGCATGGTAGATATAGAGCTGGACTTTGTGGTTGGAGAGAATGAACTCAAGGTATGGTCCTCTTTTGCAACAGTTGGTTTGGCATTTAACTCTCTTGGTGCCAGGTTGGACATGCAACATGCCATAGTAGTGCCCACCAACAACTATTGTATAGTCCTACCCCAGGTCAACATCATACAATCTATCATGAATAGCTGCTCATGCATGTGGTAGGAGTGAATAGTTCTAAAGTGTTGACTATTGTGATTGATATGTGGTAGCAATGAGCACATTGCAGGTTTGACAAGGAAGTGAAAATGTGATACTTCCATTCAAAAGGGTGAACAGGCAGGTGTCACGACCCCGCCATCTCCGGACCCCCATATGCTGCCCCAACCCCAACACACACCTCCCCTGCACCCCCAGCGCACCTCCGGGACTGCCTACAACCTCCCAACGCTACACCGGCAACACCCGTGGCCATCTCCGAACAGATCCCTGGCCATCACCGAACCCCGGCATCTCGGCCAACACGTCACCCCAAGGCTTCCCTGTCACCAGACACACCTGGACCCCCGGCATCCCAGCCATCACATAATGTTCCGCAACATTCCTCCCACGAACCGTCAGCACGTCACAATGCCACCTGCTTCTGTGGTGCCGAGGGGCGCCACCATCACACAGCATGACCGCCGACCTGCCCGACACAAGCCCGCCGTAACCTGCGCCAGCACGCCCCGACCACTATCACGACCCCGGGGCTGGGAGCCAGTCCAGGGACTTAGCCGGAGGAATCAGATGTCCCGGTCCTAGCTAGAATCCTACCCGGGACTTAGCGGAAGGGTAGTACATAAACCATAGGATAGCATATGAGCCAGGTAGTCTTGATATTAACCGTAGTTCTCCGTATTTCCGTGTCTCTGTCTCTGTCTCTGCCTCTATCTCAATTTCAATCTATTCTCTTGTCTCTCTCTCTCTCGTCTCTTGTCTCTTGTCTCTCGTCTCCCATCTCCATGCCTCGTTCCGTTCCATGACTCATTTCTCCTCTCCGTTTCTCCTCTCCGTTTCTTTACCTATCATCCGTATCTCTTTCTCTCTTCACCCCGGT
>QGOB01002066.1:0-13182 GCA_003313055.1 Termitomyces sp. MG145 | reverse complement strand
CTATGGGTGCATTTCCCCCCCAACAGCCTGGCGGCAACAACTTCTACTACTATTACAACACCAGTCCTATGCAAAGCCAAAATGCCCCAGACGACACCCACGATGCACTGGCCCACGAGGGGAAGCTTTACATCCAAAAACTGGAGCCTTTCACGGGTCGCAATCCCCGCAGGTGGCACACCTACCTCACACAGTGCCTCACCATGTTCCAGGCCAAACCGGTCACCTTCCAGCTTGAGAACTCCAGGGTTGCATTCGCCGCGTTGTACCTCCAGGGCATTGCCTACAACCACTACACTGCCCTTCTCTGGTACGACTCCACCAACCCCGTCCTTTCCAACTGGCAGGCCTTTGTCCAGGAGTTCTCCGGCAAGTTCTGTGTCTATGACACCGTAGTGGAAGCAGAGGAGACAATCATCAATCTCCAGATGCGCTCGGAGGAATGCTTCACCAGTTTCATTGTCCGAGTTGAGCAGGAAGCCTACAAAACAGGCTGGAACTATAACGCCCTCCAGTTCACCCTCCGTCGCACCCTTCCCCAACGTATCAAGGACGTCCTCCATATTGCCTCCAAGCAGACTACCTACGACGGGTACAAGGCACTTGTCACCCAAGTTGACCAGCAGTATTGGGAAGACCAGAGCAAGGTCCACGGGCCCCTGGAACAGCTGGAACCCCACAAGCCAACTCTCCTGGCATGGGGGACACACGTGGGATTGCCTGCTGGTGCCACCCCCGCTACTCACCCCAACCCTGGCCGGGGACCTGCTGGACCAACCTGACCCCCAGGCTCCTGCCCCCCTGCCCAACTCAACGCCACTGCCCTCGACGAAGCCACAGAGACCCCTGCCGATGAGGCCGACCCTCTCCCCGATATTCCCGACACCCCTGGAGATGAGGAGTCCTTGCAGGCCAACTGGGTCTGGAACTCCAACCGACCTTGGATTGACATACCCAGCGATGTGCAGGAATGCCGGTGCAAGGAAGGTTTGTGCATCCTGTGTGGTGAGCAAGGGCACTTCATCAATGACTGCCCCAAACGCCGCACCATGGGCCGCGCAGTCTGGACCATCGACAGCGAGGATTGTGACTACCAATTTATGGAAAATGAGCCAGTGGTTTAGCTCTGGAAGACACACTAAATCGCAGACCAGACCTCGATGTCTTCTCCACCATGGCTACTTACCTCTGCGCAATGATTTTATCCCCAGACACCCCCACGGCTTACCTCTCCTTGCAATCCTGACAGGCTCTCCTCATCAGTACCTCCCTCGATACCTCCCCTGCCCTCCTTAACACCCTCGTCAACAGCGGCGCCACCGACAACTTTGTCAATGAGTCCCTGGCCTCGTCAACCCCTCACCCCGTCCAACGCCTACCCATCCCCATCCAACTCCGACTCTTCGATGGCAGTACCGCATCCTCTGGAGCAATCACCCACTCCATACAACCACCCATCGCATTCACCAACGGCCAGCGACAGGAGGTCCAGTTCCTCATAACCAAGCTCCACGCTGATGCGCTGACTTGCCGCCTAGCTGCCGTGCAGGAAACAACCAACAAGACCAGCTAGATAAGGATAGCTTAGCAAGTAGTAGCGTTATGTGTGTGTGTGAGAGGAGTCAAGCAAAGTCCCAGAAACCCGTTAAGAAGTGGGGTCGGAGACGGTAAGGAAGTGTGAGAGAATGGTAAGAGATAATGGTGCAGCCGCTAGTGTCTGTGCTGAATCGTCGCTAAGTGAGAAATCTGTCAAAGACCCAAACGGTCGTTAAGGAATAACGGAAGAGTTAACGGAAATATACGAGCCACTAGCCGTAAGCGCTAGCGTTTAATGAAGGCAAAACAAGGGCACCCGTATAGTGCTTGACGAGAGCGAAGCAAGGGCACCCGTATGGTGCTTAACGAAGGCGACGAGTGCTAGTCCAACAATACTGTCGGGCTTAGCGCGAGGAGCGAAGGAGACTGGACTGGGTAAACCCAAATCAGCCGTTAACGAAGCAAGAGCGTGAATGAGATCTTAAGCGTAGTTGGAAGTGGGGACTAGACTCTGGTATGATTTGATGATGTGTAGCTACTGACAGGGCAGTATTTATAGGTATGTAAGGTGATAGATAAAAGGGGAAACCGGTAATAGATAGTAAGCGTAGCGGTTGCATGTGATAATGTGATAATGCATGTCGGGAGTAAGGCAATAAAAGGGGAAACCGGTAGTAGATAGTAAGTGTAGCAGTTGCATGTGATAATGCATTCCAGGGGCCATAGAGAGGGGCCTGGGTTGTCGCAAGGTTGGCTGGGTCGTTAAGGGAAAGGTCGGTAATGGTCGGTGTCATTAGCGGTCAGTCGGTAGCGGTCACATGCTGAGGTCACGTGCTTGGTTCGACTCGTCGGTGTTGGGCAGCCAGTGCTGACCGGGTCATATCATCTCCCCTTGACTGAAAAAGTGACTGTCCTCAGTCAAAGGAAAATCCTCGAAGTCTCGTGATCGTTAAGCGTGGTCCGTGTGGGGGGTCCTGGTCCGTGTGCCATACTGGAAAACCATAAATAAATTCCAATGACTCTTTGGACTTCATCGTTTCAGCGTCTCTGGTCATGTTGACACCCGCTTTCTTCAATTACTCCACGACCTTTGCGCGTTTTGTGGCGGCGCAAGACTTTCTTGAGAAGGCGCCCAAGGTGCTTGGGATGGGGTGCGCGCTCCTTGCGACAAATCCGCAGTCGGCGGTAACGTCAATATTGTCGACCTACCTGCACTGGTTCAAGTCGGCAGGTGGCAGTGGCATCACGTGGACAGAGCAGGAGGTGGTCAGGGAGGAGTGCCGGGCGTTGTATGCCCAATACCGGCAGGAGGCCTGGATGAGGCCTTTCGATCAACACTTCGTAAGTTTCTTCGTTTGTTAACGTCTCGTATGGTATGCTAATGCTTGTGCTAAGGGTGAGCAGCCAGCGGGAGAGATGGAGGTCGAGGACGTGACCTCGGAGCCTATGACGGTAAGCGCTAACGGTGCCGCTATTGACTTAGCGGCATCATTAAGGTATTTTCCAGTTATTCTCAGAACTGTCTTTTGATGAGCAGTTCTTTTTCCAGCACCCGCTGAAGGATCCGATGGCGGCGGCCGTTACGAGGACAAGGGAGGACCGCGGGGAGGGCTTGAGTCGGCAGGGCGGAGCTGCTGGTAGCGCTGGAGCGGAGTCGCCAGCATTGCCACAGACTCCAAAGACTCCCAGGCCAGCGGCAAAGACGAGGACAATGACCATCCCAAAGGTAAGTTTTCCAGCTTAGCTACCGTGGCCGTTAAGGTACTAATGGTCTTTACTAGCAGAAGGCAACGAAAGGCAATGAGCAAGCAGTGACGGAGGTCAAGGAGGATGACGAGGTGCCGGTAAGTCTTGCCTTGGATTAGTGGCCAGGTGCTAACGGTTAGTCCAGACTCCATCGAAGAAGAGCAAGGACAAGCAAAGGGCGGTGGTTGGCGATGATGGGAGCGAGGAGGAGGTGGCGGTCCTCGAGTCGTTTAACGACCAGGAACTGAGGAAGTTGCTGCGTGGGTGCTTGCCCTTGACAGTGCTCAATACAGGAGCGGGTGCTGAGGAGCAAGCAGGGCGAAGAAAAGAGAGGAGGCTAGTGGCGCCGGTTGCAAGGGCAGCATTCCGGGAGCGAGTTGGGGCGGTAAGTACCATCCTATCCCCCCTTAGTGGCTGCTGACTAACGGTCCTGGCAGTAGTGCAATGGTTGCTGAGCTCTAAACAACCCAGAAGGTTGCTGGTACCCCACTGGCAACCTCCCGTGCTACCGATGCAACAAAGTAAGCAAGGGTTGCTCGGTGCGAGGGCAGTTGTTACGGGGCCGTAGCGGGAGTCACAAGGGGAAGAAGGCGGAGGGAGCGGCCCTGGTGCGGGTGGCGAGGAGGTACTTGGAGGGGCAGCGGGAGCTCGATGCGGCTGGTAAGGCCATCGCAGTCAAGAAAGCGACTTTGAGCTTGCCCACGCACCAAGAGGGGACAGTAATGGAGGACGCCGCCAAGGGCAAAGGAGCAGTAAGGAGTCGTTCGGTGGTCGAGTCAAGCAATGACGAGGCCCCGACGCCAGCAAGAGGCTCTAAACGGCGCCAGGTAGAGTCGAGTGACAAAGGAGTGGCCGCAGCATTGCGAGAGGCGACTCCAGCAGAGGAGAGAGCGGCGGTGGAGAAGGCCATTGAGCAGAGTTTGAGCGGTAGTGGAGTGCCCAAGGAGGCAGGACCAGCCGCAGGTCCAAGCGGCAGTCGGTAAGTGGCTGACTTGTTAGACTTCGCAGCTATTGCTAATGGCTGATTCGTTACCATCAGGCCGGTAGAGACGGAGACGCCTGAGGTGGAAATGGGTGACGAGACTGGTGAAGCAGAGGCAAGGGACTTGGTGAGTCCGTTTTGTTAGCGGTCAACCAGTAACGCTAATGGAATTCGCTAGGTGGAGAGGTTTGGGGCTCCTCCCCGACCGACTATCGAGGAGGAGGAGATTGAGTGGCTGGGGGAGGACCTACCGGTCCCGTTCCCATTTGACCCTAGAGTGGACTTGGAGCGGTATCGGGCGAGAGCGGCAGAGGTCGGGCAGCTGATGGGGAGAGAGATGCAGGCGGCGGAGGATGACTTGCGAGCGGTGAGAGCTCGCTACTGGCTGCTGGTGAGGGCGCGGAGCGCACTGGCGCGCTATCAAGACGATTGCAACGCCTTCATTGGATGGCAGGCAGAAGCGAGGGTGACGGAGGAGTTCTGGGGGAAGTCGGGGGATACGGAGCTGCCTTCAGATGACAACCTCCCCTCTGCCATGCCCTAGAAAAAAAACTCTCTTTTTAGTTTTGTTTTATCGCTATCGGAGACTGACCCCCTTAAGGGGTCTTTTTAAATAAATGATTTTCTTGGAGTATGGGTCAACCGGTAGGATAGCGGTCTAAAAAGTGAAATGGACAACAAAAGATCGAAGCAACAGGAAAATAAACAGTTTGAAAAATAAGATAAACGCTCAGTAGATCATCATGGCGCTCGCGCAGCGTCGCTTAACGACTGCATCTTAACAAAAGGCAGAGTGAAAAATCGAAGCGAAAGAAACAAAAGAAAAATAAACGGTGGAAAAAGATAAACACTCAGTAGATCATCATGGCACTTGCACAATGTCGCTTAACGACTGCGTCTTAATGAAAGGCGAATGGGGAGCGGTGGTGACAAGTTGAAAAGAGTAAATAGAGGGCTTAATGGTTGGCGTATATGTCGGCAAGCGTATGTAGGAAGAAAGTCTATGATGAATAGAAGCGAAGTAAGTAAAGATGAAAATGGAAACGAAACAATAGAAATAAGGGCTTATCGAGAGCCGTTAAGGTTTTCAGGGAGTTTAACGGTGAGTGGGGGGTATAGTGGAAATGGTGTTTTCTAATCTTCTTTGGCAGCATTGTCTAAGGATTCGTCGGTATTAAGGGGGTCTTCATCATCGAGTAAGTTGGTTTCTTCTAGCATTCTTAAACAGTCGGTATTGATGTCGAAGGCATCGGTAGGGAGAGGGATGTGGTTGCGGGTGAAATAAGGGACTAGGCAAAAGGCGGCTACCGGTTGGTGGAGTACGGATCCATCTAATTCACAGAGAATGTAAGCGCCTCCACGGTTACGTGAGATTACTACTAGCGGTCCTAAGTATCGAGGTCGCATCTTCTTGTTATGGGTGACTTCAATGCGTGTATTCCTCATCAATACTAGGTCTCCTTGCTTGAAGTCATAGTCTTGAATGGTAGCGGCATGCTCTTGTTCGAAACAGAGAGCCGCTAACCGGTGGGCAGTAAGGATGGTATCGTGTAAACGGTCAAGATCGGCTTGTCTGCGTTGGAGGTCGATCGCGCGTCGGGTGATGAGGTCGGTAGTCGTTAACAGGGAACCGGGAGGTGGCTGGAGGTAGGTTGCTTCTATGATGTTGGTGGGGAATAGAGGATGAGTACCGGTAGTGGCATAGTAAGGGGAGCAGCCCATGCGGCGGCGGACAGTAACGCGTTCTGACCAGAAGACAGAGTAAGTGGCTGAGCTCCACTTGGATTGGTTGCCATTAACGGCCTTGAAAAGGGCTTGTTTAACGTCGAAGTGAGGTCGTTCGGCAATACTGTTAGCACGTTTATTGTAACCAGATATGTGGATGTGGTTGATGTGGTACTTTTTGGTGAGGTAAGTGACAGCTTTACTGATGGGGGGACCGTTATCAGTAACGATTTTGTTAAGGGCGCCCCAGCAGCAGATGATGTCTTCAAAGAGCTATTTAGCAATAGCATCAGTATTTTCACGAGCAAGCATGCGGAATTTGGGATAGTGGATTAGCAAACAGCATCCTTGGATGATATACTTGAACTTGTTCGAAGGCGGCATGAACATGGTGTCGATATAGATCTTGCTGAATAAGGCGGCGGGGATAGCGACAGTAGGCAGTATGAGGACTTTGGTCGTTTGGTGGACTTGGCAAATGTGGCACGAGCAAATGTACCAAACGATATTGGCTGCTACCTGTGGCCACCAAAAGCGCTCCAGCAGGGCAGCTCTCATAGTGAACAGACCACGATGTCCGAGGTTGTCATGCATAGCGTGCGGAATGCGAAATTGTGAGTCAGGCGCTATGAAGAGCTTGTGCTCACCATTACGATTGCGTCGCCAAAGCTTGCTGTTAGCGAGGAAGAAGCCACTAGCATAGCAAAGGAAGGTAGTGAGGGCTTTGTCGTTAAGGCCCGGCAGTCGCTTGAAGTCGGTAAGCCACTGCCTGACGAGTTGAACTCTTTTGTCGCCGGCAAGGGCCTTGGGTGAGCAAGGGACATTGTCATAGAAAAGGGGGTCAGTAACGGGTGGAATCGAGACTTCGGTAAGAGGAGCGGTGTCGTTAGCGAATGTCGTTAGAGTCGGATGGTAATGGGCAAGTGGGGGTAAACAAGGGACGGTAGAGGCGGAACAGGCGAGGGCAGTCGGTAACTGAACATGGTGCATGAATCCGTGCATACGATCAATCCAATCTTCAAAGATGTCATTGTTGGTATCGTCTGGGGGAGGGTCAGTAGGCTGTAACAGTCGTCGCAAAAGTCCGTCGGGTCCATGGAAGGTTCCTTTAACGTGTACGAGCTCAAAGTGGAACATAAGGATAGCCATGATCCAGCGGTTCATACTAGCTGAAGGCTGAATGTCAGGGTTCTGCAGCATACCTTTAATGTAACGGGCGTCGACTTCAATGATAAGGTTCCTAATGCCTAGGAGGTACATGCGTAGCGCCTGCAAGGCTCTATACAAACCGTAAAGCTCGAGCTTGGGTTGACTGAAGCGAGCTTTGCATTCGTTAAGAGTGATGGAACCGAAACGGTTATAGTGACGTTGCTTGCGATTGTCGGTAGTGCACTGGCAAAGGTAGAAACCGACCGCTATATAGGACGTGTCGACCGCTAAGATCATGGGATTGTCGGATTCATAGTCGATGGGAACAAGGGGTTTAGCGTTGTGTAAGGCCTTGATGAGGTCTTTCTCGGCGTTAAGCTGATCGGGTCCAAATTCGAAAGGGACTCCAGTATGGGTGAGCTTTGTTAGGTGATGAGTGCGATGGGCGAAGTTCTTAACAAACATTCGGAGGACTCCAACGGTACCTAGGAAGGTGCGGACTTCGGTTAACGACTGACAAGGGCCCCAGCGGTCCAAAAGTGCTAAATGGTTTTCATCAGGGACTCGGCCGGTAGGAGTGCAAACGTGGCCAAGGATCTTAAAGGTTGGCGCGCAAAGGACTAACTTATGACCAGAGAAAGTGCCACCGCAGTACTTCATGCGCTGAAGGACACAGTTCAGGAGCTCAAAGAACTCCCAAAGCGTCAGACAAATGTTGGGATTGTCAGGGTGCTTAGCGGGTGAGCCGTTAATGAGTTTCCAGTCCTTTGGGCCTTTAACGCCAACGTCGTCGATGAAGCTGAGGGTGTTATGGGGGATCTCAGGCTGGAGAATGTGGGTGACATTGTCGTGGAAGATGGGCACAGCGTTAGTCCATTCCATAGGGACCGTTACTAGACGGAGGGTGCCAAATGGTGTCTGGAAAGTCATTAAGTCGTGGGAGGCGGGATCGATAAGGCGCTCGTTGTAGCCAACGTAGAGATCGAGGGTAGCGCCACAAATGCAGCTGGCAAAGGATTCGGCAACGTGGTCAGGGAAAGGGGGAACACCAGAGTGGCAGATTGTGCCTTGGTTTAACGGTTTGAGACTGTGGACTAGATGAAGTTTACCATTTTTCTTCAAGACACAGAACCAACGCAACCAGTAGGCAGAGTTCAAAGGTTCGTAAATGCCTGCTTGGATTTTGCTACGGATGATTTCGCAGATTTCCTTTTCGAGGCCTGGCGGTATCAGTCGGTTGTGCTGAACCTAAGGAATGTGAGGGATGGTTGGTATGTGGACGGGGGGAAAGAAGTCGGGTCAAAGGCTACCTCGTTTGGAATCTTCCCAAGCGAACGCATTTTGTTGCTTAGTGACAAGGTCCACGAGTACATTAAGCTCATCTTGCGTAAGAAAGCTGGTATCGTGTTCCTTAACAAAAGTCGCTTTGCGGTCATCGGTAAAGTGGGAAGTCGGTAAGAAAGGAAGGGGATTAGGATCGAGCTTGGGTATGTTTGCTAAGGGGTCGCCGAGGATATGTCGTTTGATTCAGAAGTCTTCGCTAACATGGCTAGCAATGGGCTTGGTCTTCAACGCGACAGGCTTATATTTCTTCTTGACTTGGACTCTTTTGCATTTTGGCTCGGCGGCGGCATAAACGGCTGGGAAGGGGACGTTAATGTAAATGGGGGTAGAGATGGTATCAAGCATTCCAGATGCTTGGCCAAGAATAGAAGGATTGGAGAGACTAGTGGAAACAAAATAAGAGCGCGGCGGGATAACAGTCTCAGTAAGGTCGCTAGCGGTCACATATAGATAAGCAAGAGAGAGATTGTCAGAAACTGTTTTTGGGTTTTGTAGTATTTTGGAATCGAGCGGGGTATGCGATTGCACTATAACGGAGTGCTTTTGGTGGTCATAGTTGAGGACGACCGCTAAGTCTTCCTCAGAGTCACTAATTGTGGGGGTGGTGGCGAAAGCAACGGGGCGGTCCAGCGCTATACTTGGGCTGAACCCTCTGTTGCTTGTGCTGACCGTGGGGAAACGTAGGGATGGTGTGACGAAGGCCGGTATTGGGGTCCATTATTGTTATTGTGGTTTCCGTTTTGCTAAGTGTGTCGACAGTACTCTTGGTTAAGACATCGAAGGGGCAACCGAGCAGGATATTATAAGCAAGCAAGTGTAGGACATGGATCTGAAGGTACAGGATGATACCGCCAACAGTGCAAGGGATGTTACAAGCTAGACCGAGTGATTTGTCCATAGTACTGCTCTGCATGTTCAGAATGATGCTAGGGTTGTAGGAGATACTGAGATAGTTGGCGACTTCAGCAGACATGGAGATGATCTGGGAGCCGCTATCCACTATACATTCAATCTCCTCGTGGTTATCGACCAAGAGCATGATGGACTGTATTGACTGAGATTCCTGAGCGACTGTTAATGTAACTGGCTCCTCCCCAGGCGGTAGCAACTTGATGTATGCTTCCACTGGGTTGATCGAGGTGACTTGGGCTCTAGCGGCATCGAAAAGTGGAGGGTTGGTAGCGGGAGTGTCTGTAGCTCAAGTGTTGTTTAGGGAAAAGAAGGGCAGAGTGTCGTCAACGATATCAGTAGACTCTTGGAAGGCAGTGACGTTAAGAGGTGCAGTCCGTTTAGGCATAACGGCGTTTCTGAACTGGTTCCGGATGTCGTTAGAGAGGGAGCAGAGTTCGCTGACAGAGACGGTGAGCTTGGTCTGAAGAACCCGGTCAAATACCTGCTTGGACTGTTTGATATCATAGATGGGGGCCGTACTCCTGTAAGCAGCATCAGGCCGTTTATCAGGAGCACCAAAGTTCCGATTAGTCGGAGGCTGGTAGCAAGGCAAGATACCGGAATATGGGTGGACTGGGGGATCGACCGTGGGAACGTGTTTAACGACTGGCGGCTCAGGGACTTTAGCGGTACTGGTAGCGGAGGCAGAGGCAGGACGTTTGTTAGTGACAGGGACGGAGCGTTTGTTAGCGGCAGGGAGACTGGCAGAAGAGCTGGTGAGAACGGTTCATTCGTTAACAGCGGGAGAACTGGTAGCGGCGGAGTTGTTAGCGGTTTTAGGGGGAACCAGTCGATATCCCTTAGCGCGAGGGATCTCGATACCGTCAAAGACTTCCGCTGGGCGGCGTAAAGCGTAAAGTTCCCATTCTAAGGCAGCGACACGTTCTTCCCTGGATAGTGTTCCTAGGCTAGCAGTTGCCGGTTGCAAGACCTTGTGAATAAACGTCTGGGACATGCCTTGGAGTTGTTCCGCATCAGGGTTAGCATTAGCGCTGAGTCAGCTGGTAAGAATCTGGTTGGAGTTGAGCCTGTGCCATTCATCAACGTGTTCCATATAGAGCCGTTTGCCAACGTAGTTGGGGATCATTGCGCCAGACGGTAAGACAACCTTGCCTTTGTGGTTCTGACGGATTTGGCCTTGACTGATGAAGCTTTCCAGCTTAATGCAATTGCCTCGTACCATTGTATGACTGGTTTCACCACAGAAGTGACAACTGTCGCTAAGAGGTCGAGAGGTGCGGGACTGAGAGCTGTTGCCAGCAGTCAATGCAGCCATCTTTTCCTCCATACATGCGAGAGCGTTAACGATAGCGGCGGCGGCGATGTCGAGAGGTTCCTTTTTAATAATAGTGGTTGGTGCAGGGGCGGCAGTGTTAACGGTAGGAGTCTTAGCATTAGCGGTTGTCGGTTTCTTCGAAGTCGTGGCGGTGTCGGTACCCTTCAGAACCCATTTGGCAGCTTCAAAGACTTGTTCTACCTCATAGGGGTCCTCTGGGTGATGGTCGGGAAGGGTGATTTCAAGACGGCGGACGAGTTTGGACCATAACAAAGTTGGTATGCCTTGCTGGAACAGACGGCATTCCTCGTTTTGGTAGATCTTGCCTTTAGCCAGGAGCCAACATGCCAGGTGCTGGAAGTCCCTATAGTAGTCCGAGAAGTGTCCGAGAGTAGAGATACCGGTCGAGAAAGTCTGGTTTATGAGTCGCTCGAGGTCCTGAAGAGTGTAATGGGCAGACTCCTCAGCGCCAGGATATAAACGAAAGACTGCTACTTTCCACTTGGCGTAGGTATGGTCGCTAAACTCTGGCAAGCCAAGCCAGGTCTCCGTGGTGTCATACAATACATACCGAGCGGCGTATTCCTTTTTCTGGTTATTGTTGTTAATGGCACAGTCCGCTAAGAGATATTTGAGCTCGCAGAAATACTGGGCAAGCTCTCAGGGGCAACTCTCATCCCATTTAGGTGCGGTAGAGTCGTTGCAAGGTGGCATATGGCGGGAAAGACGGGCATCGCCCATGGCGGTAGGGTTAACGGGTGTCGATAAGGGCATAGAGGATTGAACTGGGGAATAAGGGTCTGGGGATAACGGTGGTAGCGGTGCGTCGAGGAAGTTGTCGATATGATGGCCTGGGAAGTTCTCTAAGAGTTCAGTGACATTGAGAAGTTCCCTAGCGGTAGCTAGTTCCTCTTTGAGGTTACAAGGCGGAGGTGTTAAGGGTGTTAACGGCAAAGGTGGGGGAATGTCAAAAGGGATAACGGGGAGTGAAGCTTCGGTAACGAGACATAAGCGGTTTTTGGCCTGGAGGCAAGTTTCCGGTGGAATTTTGCTATAGAACCCCTTGCGGTGGGCTCCAAAACAATGCGCTGACTTGCCACCTAGCTGCCATGCAGGAAACAACCAACAAGACCAGCTAGATAGGGATAGCTTAGCAAGTAGTAGCATTACGTGTGTGTGTGTGAGGAGTCAAGCAAAGTCCCAGAAACCCATTAAGAAGTGGGGTCAGAGTCGGTAAGGAAGTGTGAGAGAGTGGTAAGAGATAATGGTGCGGCCGCTAGTGTCTGCGCCGAATCGTCGCTAAGTGAGAAATCTGTCAAAGACCCAAACAGTCATTAAGGAATGACGGAAGAGTTAACGGAAATATACGAGCCGCTAGCTGTAAGCGCTAGCATTTAACAAAGGAAAAACGAGGGCACCCGTATGGTGCTTGACGAGAGCAAAGCGAGGGCACCCATATGGTGCTTAACAAAGGCAACGAGTGCTAGTCCAACAATACTGTTGGGCTGAGCGCGAGGAGCGAAGGAGACTGGACTGGGTAAACCCAAATCAGCCGTTAACAAAGCAAGAGCGTGAATGAGATCTTAAGCGTAGTCGGAAGTGGGGACTAGACTCTGGTACAATTCGATGATGTGTAGCTGCTGACAGGGCAGTATTTATAGGTACGTAAGGTGATAGATAAAAGGGGAAACCAGTAATAGATAGTAAGCATAGCGGTTGCATGTGATAATGTGATAATGCATGTCGAGAGTAAGGCAATAAAAGGGGAAACTGGTAGTAGATAGTAAGCGTAGTGATTGCATGTGATAATGCATTCTGGGGGCTGTAGAGAGGGGCCTGGGTTGTCGCAAGGTTGGCTGGGTCATGAAGGGAAAGGTCGGTAACGGTCGGTGTCGTTAGCGGTTGGTCGGTAGCGGTCATGTGCTGAGGTCACGTGCTTGGTTTGACTCGTCGGTGTTGGGCAGCCAGCGCTGACCGGGTTGTATCAACGCTGCCGCCCCTCTCATTCTGGGACTCCCCTGGCTCCATGTGATCAACTCCCAGATTGACTGGCAAAACCTCACACTCCATCCCCGCCGACAACTCACACCTGCCTCCAAACCCGTTCCCCTTTGCCTCACCCTGGGTACAGATGCCCCAGAGCTCCCCGCATCCCCGCCGCCGACACCCCACCAGCTTTGCTTGATCTCTGCCCAATCCTTTGTCATCAACACCCAATTAGGCAGCCTCCTCAACTCGCTACCTGCCCTCATTGATAGTGGGGCCACTGGGATGTTTGTCAGCGAACGGTTACGGCTACTCCCCAACCCCCTTGGGAAACCTCTGGAGCTCCAGCTCTTCAATGGGAACGTCACAACCTCCAGCCCCATCACCCACTCCCACTCCAACACCCTCCACCTCAAAAATGGTCTTCAGTTCCCAGTGAACCTCCTGGTCACCTCTCTTCCAGAGTCGACCCTGATAGTTCTCGGAC
>QGOB01002064.1:0-40392 GCA_003313055.1 Termitomyces sp. MG145 | reverse complement strand
ACGCACTGGCACACAAAGGGAAGCTCAACCTACAGAAACCAGAACCCTTTATAGGCCGCAATCCCCACAGGTGGTGCACCTACCTCACACAGTGCCTTACCATGTTCCAGGCAAAACCGGTCACCTTCCAGCTCAAGAACTCCAGGGTCACATTTGCAGCTTTGTACCTCCAAGGCATTGCCTATGATCACTACACCGCCCTACTCCGGTACGACTCCACCAACCCCATCCTTTCCAACTGGCAGGCCTTCATCCAGGAGTTCTCCAGCAAGTTTGGCATCTACAACACCATAGCAGAAGCAGAGGAGACACTTATCAATCTCCAGATGCGCTCAGAGGAACGCTTCACTAGTTTCATTGTCCAGTTCAAATGGAAAGCCTATGAGATGGGCTGGAACTACAATGCCCTCCAGTTTGCTCTCCACTGTGTCCTGCCCCAACACATCGAGTATGTTCTCTGCATCACCCCCAAACAGACCACATACAATGGATACAAGGCACTTGTTACTCAAGTCAACCAGCAGTATTGGGAAGACCGGAGCGGGTCCATGGCCCCCCAAAACAGTTGGAACTCCACAAGCAACCCTTCTTGGCAGCCTTGGGGGACACACGTGGGATTGCCCACTGGTGCCACCCCCACTACTCGCCCTGACCTTGGCCGGGGACCCGCTGGACCAACCCAACCCCTGGGCTCCTGCCCCCCTGCTCAGCTCAATGCTGCCACCCTCGACGACGCCACGGAGACCCTCCCCAATGAATCCGACCCCCTTCCTGACCTCCCCGACACCTCCAGTGACAAAGAGTCTTTATGGGCCAACCGGGTCAGAACCCCGACCAACCCTGGATCGACGTACCCAGCGATGTGCAGAAGTGCAGGTGCAAGGAAGGTTTGTGCATCCTGTGTGGTGAGCAAGGGCACTTCATCAACAATTGCCCCAAACGCCGCACTATGGGCTGGGCAATCTGGACCATTGACAGTGAGGACTGCGACTATCAATTCATGGAAAACAAACCAGTGATTTAGCTCCGGAAGATGCACTAAATTGTGGACCAGACCTCAATGTCTTCTCCACCACAGCTTCTTACCTCTGCACAGCAGTTTTATCCTCAGACACCTCCATGGCTTACCTCTCCTTGCAATCCCAACAGGCCCTCCTCATCAGTACCTCCCTTGATGCCTCCTCTGCCCGCATCAACACTCTCATCGACAGCAGTGCCACCAACAACTTCGTCAACAAATCTCTGGCCTCATCAATCCCCCACCTCCTCCAACGCTTACCCATCCCCATCCATCTCTGACTCTTTGATGGCAGTACCACATCCTCTGGAGCCATCACCCACTCCTTGCAATTAAACATCACGTTTACCGACAGCCAGCAGCAGGAAGTCTGGTTCCTCGTAACCAAGCTCCACGCTGCTGCCCTCCTCATCCTGGGACTCCCCTGGCTCTGCGCAACCAATCCCCAAATTGACTGGCAGAATCTCATGCTCCACCCTTGCTGGCAACCTGCGCCTGCCCCAGACCCCATTCCCCTTCACCTCACCCCAGGTACGGATGCCCCAGAGCATCCTGCATACTCGCCGCCAACACCTCACCAACTCCGCTCAACCTCTGCCCAATCCTTTGTCATCAATGCCCGACTAGGCGGCCTCCCCGACATGCTACCCACCCTCATCGATAGTGGGGCCACTGGGATGTTTGTCAGAGAACAGTTACAGCTACTCCCTAGCCCCTTTGGGAAGCCTCTGGAACTCCAGCTCTTCGACAGGAACGTCACTACCTCTGGCCCCATCACCCACTCCCACTCTGACACTCTCCACCTCAAAAATGGCCTCCAGTTCCCGGTGAACCTTCTGATCACCTCCATTCCAGAGTCAACCCCAATTGTCCTCGGACTACCCTGGCTACGCGACATCAACCCCGACATCAACTGGGAAGACCTCACAATGACCTTCTCCAGGCCCGACACCAGCCTGGCTGCTGCCATTCCTCTTAAACTCCACACCATGGAGGGCCAGACAACACTGAAGCCCCCTGCAGCCCTGAAAGGCAACTCCGGACCACCTTGGACTCCAACCCCATGACCAATTTCCCCTTTTCCCCCTAACATCCCCTGCAATCAGTACAAAGGCCCCTCCTACCCTATTCTGTGCCTCAAAACATCCACTCCACCCACCCCCGGCAACGTGCCCGAGAAACCCCTCGGCCCCGCCAACCTGGACATCAAAATCATAGGCCCAGAACCCTTCACACACATCCTATGGGATGGCACCCCAGCTTTACAACTCCATATATCTCCAGCCCTCCCTGAAGAGCTCCTCCATGCTGAGGACACCCCTGCCAAACCCAAAATGGAGGAACAAATCTTACACAAAGTAGTTCCCCCCAAGTACCACAAGTTTGCTAATGTCTTCTCCAAAGGGAGCGCCAAGGAACTTCCCCCCCACTGATCGTACAACCATACAATCAACCTCAAAGAGGGTACTTCACCCCCGTTTAGCAAGGTCTACAATATGTCCAAAGTGGAGCTCCGCGCACTTAAGGATTACCTCAACAAAATGCTTGGCAAAGGATTCATCCGACCCTCAAACTCTGCCACCAGAGCACCCATACTATTTGCCAAGAAGAACAATGGCTCCCTCCAACTTTGCATCAACTACTGGGGACTCAACAAAGTCACCAAAAAGAACCAGTACCCCCTCCCTCTCTTCAGCAATCTAGTCAATTGCCTCTGCAGTGCCAAAATCTACACCAAAATAGACCTCCAATCTGGTTACAACAATGTGCACATAGCTCCAGGACACAAATGGAAAACCGTCTTCCGCACCTGCTACAGACTCTTTAAGTACCTTGTCAGGCCCTTTGGAATGACCAACTCCCCCGCTACCTTCCAATACTTCATGAACAACATCTTCCACAACATGAGCAATGTTTTCGTGATCGTATACCTCAACGACATCCTCATCTACTTGGACTCCCTCGACAATCACCAGAAGCATGTGCGCCTAGTCCTGGAATGCCTCCGGAGATATCACCTTCACGCCAAACGGGAGAAGTGCGCCTTCCACATTACGGAGGTGGAGTATCTTGATGTGATAGTCTCCCCAGACAGTGTGCGCATGGACCCGGTCAAGATCCAGGCCATCCTTGACTGGCCACCACCCCGGAATGTCAAGGAGGTGCAATCCTTCCTAGGCTTTGCTAACCTCTATTGCCGGTTCATAGATAACTACTCCGGCATCACAAAACCCCTCAACCAGCTCACCCGGAAGGACACTCTGTGGAATTGGGACAGCAAGTGCCAGAGCATATTCAAACTTCTCAAATCCATCTTCACCTCCGCCCCAATCCTCCAGCACTATGACCCCTCTCTCCCCATTGTCTTGGAATGCGATGCGTCCGACTATGCCATTGCCAGCATCCTCTCACAGATGGACCCCGGCAGCAGCAAGCTCCACTCCGTCGCCTTCTACACACGCTCAATGATCCCAGCAGAGCTCAACTACAACATCTATGATAAGGAGCTGCTTGCCATAGTCGAAGCCTTCAAGCAATGGCAGGCCTACCTTGAAGGAGCACCCCACCACATCCAAGTCTACTCCGATCACAACAACCTCCAGTACGTCACGACCACAAAGCAGCTCAGCCGCTGCCAAGCCCGCTGGTTGGAGACCCTCTCAGAGTATGACTTCACTATCCACTACTGCCCTGGCCACCTGGGAGCCAAACCCAATGTCCTCACCTGATGACTGGACATCTACCCAAAAAAGTTGTTTGAGGTGGAGTGGAACTCCTTCAACCACCGAGTCATCATCCCCCCGGAGCACCTTTGCACCATGCTGATTATGAATGAAGAAGGAATCCTACACCAAATCTGCAACACACCCCCGAACCCCTTCTTCACTCAGCACGACCCCTGGAACACTCTGGAAGATGCCCCACCAACCCCACCAACCTTCACCCTGTCCCTCAACAACTCCCTCCTCCTCCAGGACGGCCGAATCTATGCCCCAGACCATAAAAAGATACGCCTCAACATCCTCCGGCAACATCATGACCATAAGCTGTAGGGACACCTGGGAATCCATAAGACTGTTCAGCTCATCTCTCGGACTTACTTTTGGTCTGGACTCAAGCGCGACATCACCCAGTATGTCTGGGCCTACAAATCCTGCCTCTGGGCCAAGGTCCCCCATCATTGCTCCTATGGCCTCCTCAAACCCCTCTCCGTCGGCCGCTGCCCCTGGTCATCGATCTCCCTGGACCACATCATTGAACTCCCTGACTCCGATGGCTTTGATGCCATCCTCGTAGTGGTCTGCCACCTCACCAAGCAAGCCATCTTCATTGCTTGCCACACCACTGACAATGCCCCGGAGTTTGCCTGGATCTTCCTCAAACATGTGTTCTCCAAGCATGGGCTTCCCAATGACATCATCTCTGACCGCAGTCCCCTCTTCATCTCCCAGTTCTGGCAGTCTCTGTGCAAGGCCTTGGAAATAAAAACTAATCTATCCACCGCCTATCATCCGGAGACTGACGGACAGACCAAACGTGTGAATCAGACCTTGGAGCAATACCTCCGCCTCTACATCAACTATCAAGAGGATGATTGGCAGCATGACCTGCCCCTGACCAAGTTCACTTACAACAACACTCCCACTCCGCCATCAGAGTTTCCCCTTTCTGCACCAACAAGGGCTACCACCCCTGGCTCACCCTCTCCCTCGATAACATCCCCTCACATGTTGCCCACAAAGTCGCGCAGGACCTCTGGTCCCTTCACGAGTTCCTCCAGGAAGAAATCGACACCGCCAACAAAGCCTACGCCAAGCATGCCAACTCCTGCCACAAACCCACTCCTGACTGGCCCCCCAGAACTCTTGTATGGCTTAACTGATGCAACATCAAAACTCGCTGACCCTCTCCAAAGTTTGATCACAAGCGGTTTGGACCCTTCAAAATCCTCTGGAAGGTTTTGACGCACGCCTACAGACTTGACCTACCCCTGGCCCTCAAAGGACTCCACCCAGTGTTCCATGTCCACCTCCTCAAAAAATACGCCCTAGACCCCTTCCCCAGCCAGCAACTCAAACGACTCCCGCCAATTGATCTTGAAGGTGATGCCCAATACAAAGTCGATCAAATCCTTGACTCCCAGCAAGTCCGCAACCGAACCCTTTACCTCATGCATTGAAAAGGTTACAGCCCCAAGGACAACACTTGGAAACCCCGCAAGAATCTCTCCAGAGCTCCCCTAGCACTCTGGGACTTCCACCAGTGGCACCCCAACAAGCCCTGGGATCCCCAGGACTAGAACTCATAGATGACAGTAGTGGGCCTAACCCCTGCCTCTGGATTCACCAGGGATTCAACTCCTACCAGTACCCCTAAGCCTCCTTTCTTATCTTTCCCCAATCCTCACTAATCACATTACCACAAGAAATACAATTGAGGGCAAGAAACGCAATGACAAGAACAGTATGCACACATCTAGAACTACAGTATAGGATACGACACACAGACCCCCAGAGACAAAAAGGACAGAAAGACCCCCTCCCCCCATTCACTTGACTTCCTCCCTAGTACTCCACCCCTCCTCTGGCACTGCCACCCCCTCAACCATCATTGCTGCCTCCAATTGCACTGCCACAGTTGCCATGTTGTCTTTGTAGTGCAGTAGGAGTTCACTAGCCTCCATCGCCACATTCAGCCAGGTCCCTGGAGCCACCGCGTTCCGCCGACAATGTCCTGCCAGCACCTGCCCAAGCTGCGCCATGCCGTGTTTGACCTCTGGTGGTGGCAGATGCTAGAGCTAGGACAGACCCTCCTGGAGGGATGCAAATGCTGCTGAGGAAGCATCCAGCAGGAGACAGTGCTCCCATGCCCAGCCTGAGAGCCTGGGTTAGTTAGCAAGGGAGTTGAAACCGAAACACTTACGCATTGCCTCGCCCCGCCCTGCTGCCGCCTCCCACAAGGCCCAATCCCTCCTCTGGACCGCTGCCACCCTCTTGATTTGAAGGGCACCCACCTCCGCAACCTGCCCCTCCAACGCTTCGGACCAGAATGACGGGATTGCTGGGCACACCCAGGAAGCTGCTGCCGTGTCCTCGAGCTGCCGGATGCGTGCCCGGAAGTCCTGCACCTCCACCGCCTGGGCATTCACAACTCCCATGGCTGCCTCCAACTCCTGCCTCACCGCATCCCACTCTCCCCGCAACCCCTGCAACTCTGCCTGGACCTCCTGCAACCCCATCTCTGCTCCGGCCCCCAGCTCCTGCCTCGCCACATCCCACTCCCTCTGGACCTCCAGCAACTCCGCATCCCTCCGTGTGACCTCCCCCATCAGAGCCTCCGCCCGCCAATGCGCCGCCTCCTCTGCCACTATAACCCCAGAAACCATCATCAGGGATGCAGGGCCCATGAGCCTCCCAGTCTGAGGGGAATACACATGCTTCTCGGGGGGACCTGGCCTTGGGAGAGGGGGACCTTCACAAATGCTTGAAGGGCTGACCAGAGGAGGAGGACGCCCGCTGCTTGCCAGAGCTGACCCCCAACAACCTTGACGCCCCTTGTGGTGGCCCTACCTTCACCACTGCCTGGATCCTACACCACTACCCTCTGACTCCCAATGAGCTCCCTGCATGCACCTGGACCTTGCTCTGGACTTGGAGATTGCTGCCATCTGTGCTAGGACCTACTCCGCCTCCCAACCCTGCTCCTCCGCCATGCATGTCGCCTTCCAGAGCTGCGACACCGAGCACCTTTCATGACAGGCATGACAGGCCTCACACATGGACGAGTCCCACCGCAACCCCGCCTCCAGGGGCAGGAACAAGCACGGGTCCCCTCAGCAAGCACAGAAGGCACACTAAAAACAACTCTGGGCTCAGGCTAAGGACTCTCAGACTAGAGGAGCTACTTACTGGGCTACGCGCCTGGCACCATGCCAGCATTGGAGGACCTCAAACCAGGGCCAACACCCCCGCTACCTGGTCCGGCATTGCGACCTCCTGCAGTACCCGCTGTCCAAGGGGGATGCCCAAAGGGACTCAGGAGGCCAGCCACAGTACCACCCCCTTTGGATGGGGGGGGGGACTTGTCAGGACAGACCAGCCCTCAGAGTTTGCATCAATACCTCTAGACCCAAATTAGCCTTCGACACCGGAAGGGTACAGCACTTACGTTGATGGAGCATGACCAACAGTTCATGCTCATCCCAGAGTCAGTTGTAAGCAGCCTGGCGGGCCTCGTACAACCCCCAGGACAGGACGTGGTTATTGTTGGAGGAAGGAGGGGTGGGAGGGCCAGAGGTGGAACTAGATGAAGACATGGAAGAATGGGAGACTAGCCATGGTGAGCCCTCCTTTTTATCCTCCCGAGGCAGCTTCTGGATGGCCGCCACACAACTTTGACTTCAACTTCAACAACTTCTGGGTCAGCACTAGCTTTGGGTTTGAATTCCTATGGCACCGCCACCACGGCTCCCATCTCAAAGGGTCTCAATGCTGAAGGAGGGGTAATGTCATGACCCCACCACCTCCAGACCCTCATAAGCTGCCCTAACCCCGGCACACACCTCCCCCGCACCCCTCACACACCTCTGAGGCCACTAACAACCTCACAATGCTGCACCGGCAACACCCACGGCCATCTCCGGACAGACCCCGGGCATCACTGGACCCCGGCATCTCGGCTAACACGTCACCCCAAGGCTTCTCTGTCACCGGATACATCCAAATCCCCAGCATCCCGGCCATCACATAACATTCCGCAACATTCCTCCCACAAACCGTCAGCACGTCACCAGGCCACCTGCTTCTGTGGCGTTGACAGGCGCCACTACCATGCACCACAACTGCTGACCCGCCCTATGCAAGACAGCTGCGGCCCGCACCAGCATGCCCCAACATCTGCCATGACTTGGGCTGGAAGCCTGTCCCAGGGCTTAGCCAGAGGACAATCAGATGCTACAGTCCCAGGCTAGAACCCGGCCCTGGACTTAGTGGAAGGGTAATATATAAACTATAGGATAGCATACGAGTCAGGTAGTCTTGATATTCACCATAGTTTCCATAGTCTCCATTTCTGTTCTGGTCTAGTTTTGTGTCTCTGTCTCTCTCTCGTCTTGTCTCTCGTATCTCATCTCTGTGCCTCATACTTCTGTTCTGTGACTTGTATTCCTGTTCTGTACCTCTCCTCTATCTCTCTACTTCCTGTCTTGTATCTTTTCCTCTCTATCTCTATCTCTGTTCTGTATCTTTCATCGTCTCTCAGTTTCCTGATCAATCTATCTCCTATCTGTTCCATACCTGTCCCTATCAACTTTTGAAACTACTTCTGTTCTCCAATCAATACAATCTTCTGTTTCCCGTTCCCCCCTCCACTAAAAACCCCAATCCCCTGAACTTGTGCTCCTCAACCGGAGCACTCCCGACCTCACACACGTCACTACTTGTACCCCGGAGTGTCTGGACTTCACCCTGGACCACTTGTAGTTGTACCGGAGCTTCTAAGAAGCCCCGGACCTATACTTGGCCTCCCGAGCTCGCCTAGTAAGGACTCACCAGTGTAGCTGAGCCCCCATTGTCAGCGGGACCTGACACCAGCCACTGGATCTCCTTCTCCTCAACGGTCAGTTGGGAAGGAGTCCTGAAACCTTCTGACTGTCAAATATCATTAGCGCTAATGGTCAACTTTGCTAGGAAGAGGAACTTACCAGCCCCCTTGTCTCTTGTATTCCCATTCCATCCCCCATCTCAACCTCTGGCATCTCCATTTCAACCAGCCTGTCATTAACAAAACCAACTGTTTAGTTGCAACTTGAAACTGATTAGGCCAGTCACTTACTGGTTTCCACTTGGCCCTGCTACTAGGCCTGTCTCCTCTAGCCCCTCACCACTGCTCAGGCTCCTCTTGATAGCCTTTTCCATCTTCTCTTTGGGAGGGATCATCTCTCATGACTCCTCAGCTGGGCCCTCCATGTCAGACTCCACTCAGTGCCATTTAGCCCTTTTAGCAGGTGTCAGTACCTCATCCTTGCTTGAGTCCACTACTGACTGGCTCTTGGGGTCTCCACTCCTTACAAGCTCCTTTCCCTTGTCCTTCTCTTCTGCTACTGTCCCCTTCTGTCTTGTAGAAAAGAGGGTCATACAGCAGGAGTCCCGCTGCCCACTGCTATCTCCCACTGACCCTCCAAGTACTGCCTAGCAGCCTTGACCATGGCTGCATTCTCCACTTTCTTTCTCCTATGACTCCTGCACCAATCTCACAACAACTGCTCATGCACTGAGCATTCTTTGCTTGCCTTGTTGCACTGGTAACAGGGGAAGGTTCCAGTAGAATACCAGCATCCTTTGAGATTATTAACGGCCCAACAACCATCAAAGAAAAAGTATAACTTACCATGCCCACTCTGTTGCAAAAAGCCACCTTAGCAGTCAGAACCACTAGCTTCCTCTTCTTCTTACCAACCCACTCTGCACCCAGGCCCATGTCCAACACAGTTGAGGGAAGGCACTTTTTAAGCAGCCTCCTCAACTCTCAATTGTTAAAAACAGAAGGTACCTCAATCTAGATGCAGGAGCCATTAGTTTAAATGTCTTCACTGAACAAGAACTGGTTTGGCTACCTTGTTATTGTTGTCCTCATCCTCCAAAACCACTTGTCTCCTTGCCCTTTCCCTTGCAAGGAGTTTAGAAAAGTTGTTATGAGTCAGCTGCTAAGCTAGCACTAGAGAAGAAACTTACCAGTACCTCCTTGTCACTGTCTTTGTCCCTTGCCTTCTCCCTTTGAGCAAAGTCTGTTAACAATGACTGTTAGCAATATGCCATTAACAGTAAACATTATCATTAACTTACCTTTGAACCACTCATTTCCTTTGTCATTCTATGTTTAGGAGTCTGAGGAGTTGTTGGCAGTGCTGGAAACTCTGCTCCAGCACTACTGACAGCTCTGCCCTGCCAACTCAAACCCTTCCCAGGATCCTCCCTCATCCTGCTGCCTGCCAATGCCAAAGAATCCTTTATCAGGTGCTAAAAGAAGAATTGATTGTTAAAAGATAGCTCTTTGAATAACTAGGACAAACCCTTAACAATGTTGCTAAGTTATTAGCAACACCATTAGTGCTTATCATCATTGGGACCACCACAACATTCCCACCTCCATCTCTTCTGCTGGCATAGACCTCTTAATGCATTTGTTAGCATACCAAAAATGCTGTTAACAAATGAAACACCTACAAAATGTCTGTCAAAAGGCCTCATCCAGGCCTCCTCTTTGTACTGGGCATACAGCACCTGACACTCCTCTCTGACTGCCTCCTGTTCCACCCACGTGACTCTGCTCCTACCAGCTGACCTCAAACCAGTGCAAGTACATCAAGCTTAACATGCTATCTGATCTTGTTGTTAAGCAAGACAAAGCATTTGCCTGGGAAGACTCTGAAAGAGGTAGCCTCCAGACTTCTTCCCACTAGTTTGCATCCTCATCATACTCCATGTACCTTAGATACAGCATAACTCCTGGTCTAGAAAAAGAAGTTTGCAAAATCATCCATTACAAGATTAATGCAGGTATTTACAAACCATCAAATTCAGCTTACTAATTATGGTGGTTTTGCATCCTAAAGAAAAACAGAAAGTTGCACTTAGTACACAGTTTCAAACCATCAAACCAGGTTTCAATTCACTACTGTGGTATTTCCTTATTTCCTGACTATGTTGCTGAATCCTTTGCAGAACAAATTTGTAGTGCTATGCTAGACCTCTATGTTGGATACAACAAGCACATCATCAATCCAGCCTTCAGGGACTTGATGACTTTCCAGACTCCATTTGGCACTCTTCACCTAATAACACTCCCCATGAGTTGGACAAATTTGATACTCATCTTTCATAATAAATGTAACATATCTCACATAACATTCTCAGCCTCATTAACAACATGAGTATTAAAGGACACATGGATTGGCAACTTGTTAACAGTACACCTGCAAAACACCCTGCCAATCCCAGCTTGTTTAGCCCTATGGGGGTTCTTTGAGCTCCTTAATTGAGTTCTCCAGTGCATGAAGTATAGTAGTGGAACATTTTCCAGTCACAAACTGGTACTTTGTGCCCCTATCTTCAAGATATTAGGCCACATTTGCATGCCTAATAATTGCATCCTAGACAAAAGTTGCCTAGTACTACTCAAATGCTAGAGCCCTTGCCAAATGTTAACAGAAGTCTGTGCCTTTCTAGGAACCATTGGCATCTTACAAATGTTTGTTAAGAACTTTGCTCATTGGGCTCACCACTTAACAAAGCTCACCCAAACAGGTATTCCCCTGGAGTTTGGACCTGATCAAGTTAATGCTCAGAAGGACCTCATTAAGGCTCTGCAAGACACTAAGCCACTTGTTCCTATTGACTATGACTCTATTGACCCTGTAATTTGTGCAGTTGATATGTCATACATAGCAGTTGGCTATTATCCCTGCCAGTGCACTAGCAACAACTGAAAGCAGTGTCACTAGAATTGGTTTGACTCAATAATGCTTAACAAACAAGAAGCTTGTTTCAGTCAGCCTAAGTTAGAGCTATATGGTTTGTACAGAGCACTTCAGGCTTGACACATGTATTTGCTAGGTATTAGGAACCTTATTATCAAACTTGATGCATGCTACATCAAGGGCATGTTACAAAACCCTGATATACAGCTGTCCAGTAGCATGGACTGCTGGATTATAGCAGTTTTAATGTTCTACTTCAAGCTTGTACACATTAAAGGCACTTTCTATGGCCTCAACAGACTTTTGCAACAACTGCTACAGCCTAATGAACCTGTCTCCAATACCACTGATAACAACATCTTTGAAGACTGGATCAACTGCATGCATGGCTTCATGCATCACATACAGTTGCCCAGTCCCTTACTTTGCTATACTACTACTGCTTCCAGCTTACCCTCAATAGCCTGGGTGCCCTTGCCCTTAATAGTATTTGCTAACAGCTTGGTTTCAGATAACAACACAACTGCTGCCTCTAACCCCAAGTTCTTAACATATAACAATGTGCCCTAATTAGCAAAAGCCTTAGCAGGAGACCAGAGGATAGAGCTAGTAGTCCAATGGCTTAGCAACTGGCACTGTCTGCTAGGACTTAGCAACAAGGCACTAGCTATCTTCATTCACTATGCTTTGACTTCCTTTCTGGTGCATGGTAAGTTATGGAAGTGCAATTGTAATAGCCAGCACAAGCTATTTATCTCTAATGGCTTGAGACTACAAATCCTGTATAGTATGCATGACAACTTGGGACATTGCAGTCTCTTTGCAACTCAGGCCACCCTATTGAAATGCTTCTAGTGGTCACAGGTAGCTGCCAACATAGCCTAGTATATGTGCTCCTGCCATATCTGCCAGGTCCACCAAACAACCAAAGTCCTCATACCATCAACTGTCACTACATCTGCCACCTTGTTCAGCGAGATCTATATAGGCACCATGTTCATGCTACTGTCCAACAAGTTCAAGTACATCATTCAGGGGCATTGTCTGTTAATCCATTACCCCAACTTCTGCATGCTCATTAAGGAAAATACCAAAGCAATTTCTAAATGACTATTCAAAGATGTTATCTGCTACTAGGGTTTGTTACAGGAGATTGTTACTGATAACAGTCCACCTATCATTAAAGCCATTGTCATCCTAGCCAAAAAATAGCATTTGAACCACAGTCAGATATCCAGTTATAATAAACAAGCTAATAACATTGCTGAAAGACCACACTTTGACATTAGGGAAGCCCCCTTCAAGGCTGTTAACAGCAACCAGTTTTAATGGAACTATGCTGCACACATGGTATTCTAGTCTGAATATGTCACTGTCCACAAATGCATGGGCTGTTCTCCATACTATGCCACCACTGGAATCCACCCTCTTTTCCCAGTAGATATAGTGGAAGCAACTGCCTGTCCAACACTTTGTTAACAACTATCAATCCAATTGCTAGATGTGCTACCAACCTCCAGTGCTAGCAGAAAGATCTTGACCATTTACATGACATAGTTTTTTATATGTGATGCTGAGCAGCCCTTCACTTTGAACAAGAACATGCTGCTACTATCAGGAACTACAACTTCCAGCCAAGAGACCTGGTCCTAATGAGGAACATCTGCATCAAAGTAATGCACAACAAGAAAATGTGACTCCATTATCTAAGACTATTAGTGGTAATAGTGCAAAACTGCAGTGGCACTTACATCCTATGTGAATTGGATAGCTCAGTATTGCATTGACTGGTAGCCACCTTCCAACTAGTTCTTTATCTTGTGCAAAAAAGTATCCCCATTCCTAATGATGTTTTTGACATTAATACCTGGCATTTGAGAGAGTTAGAAGAAACAGACTTGGTAGATGATGACTTGCCAGATGCCCTTAACAAAGAGGGCAACTAGCATTTATGTGTTAAGCACTTACTACCATTTTTTGCTTGCATAATTTCTCACAATCTCTTTATCCTTTAATGATAGATGCTGGTTAATGCACACTATATGCCACTTGACACTTTTTCTTTACTGATGAGTTCTGACTTCATTTTCATTTTTGATTTACTCTTGCTACTGACTCCCTCTTTTCACTTCTCCATTTAAGCTGCAGCCACTATTAGGCCTTGTGCAAATGCCATGATGATTTACTGAGTGCTTACTTTCTTGCACACTTTCTTGAGTTGCTATTGTAGCAACAAATCTGTCTTTTCCAATGGAGTAGATTACAAGACCTCTTATGGGTTCAGTTAATAAGAAGCTATTAAAACTAACTATAAAGTCTTTTTTTAGACACGGGGAGAGGCAAAGTTGTCATCAGTTAGCAGCTTTCCATTCCTGGACTCTCCCCAATGCTCTACCATTATTCCTGCCTTGGCCTGCCAGGCAATGAATACATTACAATTGTCCTGATAATGCAAGAGGGCATTGTGCATCCTCATCAGCATATTGTAACAGGCCCATGCCACCTGTGAATCATTCTCTGCCACTGTCATCTCCTTACCTATCAGTTAGCAGATTTCTGCCACCCTCAACCAGTACCTCTCCAAGTTGCCTCAAGGATTGAACAGTATCAGTACTGGAAGGTCCTTGCCCAGCCAACAAATCTCCTTCTCCTCAACAGTTGCTTGAGGAGGAGTTCCAAACCCTACTCACTAGTGAATGTTGTTAGCACAAATAGCAACTCCACTGAGAAAAGAGCACTTACCAACTGTCTTGCCTCTTGATCCCCTGTTCCATCCCTCATCTTTACCTTGGACATCTCCATTGCTATGAGACTAGTAGTAATGGTGCAACTGTTTAGTCAGAAAGCAGAAGGATGAAAGATGAACTTACTAGCTACTGCTAGGCCTCATGACTAGACCTGTCTCCTCTGGCACCTCCACTCTACCAAGACTCCTCTTGATTGCAGTTGCAATCATAGCCCTCTCCTCTGCCATTCCCTTCTTCTTATCAGACAGCTTTAATTGGCATCATTTAGATCTAGTAATGAGCACTGGTACCTCTGTCTTGTCCTTGTCCAAATCTGAGTCCACCACCAAGTGACTCTTGTGGGTCACTCCCTTCCCAGAATGTACTCCCTCTGCACTAGCACCCTCTCAATGTGTTGAAAGGCCTAACATTGCCTTCTTCATTATTATGGCCTTACTAGCTGCATTGAGCTTGCATTAGCCCTCCAAGAACTGCCTAGCCACTCTTACCAAGGCAGCATCTTCTGTCTTCTTCCCCATATGACTACTCTGCCTGCCACAAAGCAACTGCCCATATGCTGAGTACTCCTTGCTAGCCTTGTTGCACCTGTAGTAAGAAAAGTTGCCAGTAATGGCTCAGCAGCCATTGCACTACCAATAGCCATTAGTCTGGGAAAATACTAGCAACAAAAAGAAAGGCTTACCACCTCAACCCTTTCTCTGAATGCCACTTTTGCAGCAAGCACTGTCAGCTTCTCCTCTTTTCAACCCACCTTCTCCTAGGCACCAAGCCTCATATCCAACATGCTAGATGGAAGGTGCTCCTTCAGCAGCTTCTTTAGCTCTTGGTCATTAAACAATGTTAGTGCCACAAACTAAACAACAGGTTGTTAATATAAATAAAAAACTGTTAAGCAAAGGCACTTACTTTGTTATCACTGTCTTCATCATCTAAAGATGCTTGTTTCTTTCCCTTCCCCTTGTCTGAAAGAGCTGTTAGGTGTTTGCCATTATGCTACTGCTTGGACAACAACTTACCAGCACCTCTTTGTTGTTGTCTTCCTTCCTTGCCTTCTCCTTGCCCTTAAGCAACCTCTGCTAACAATTCCTGTTAACATTGTGCTGTTAACAGCAAATGTCAATTGTTAGCTTATCTTTGGCATACTCATCCCTTTAGTCTCCACCTCAGCCCTATGTTTGGAAGTTGCCAGAGTTTTCAGCAGTGCAGGTGACCTCTCACCTTCATTGCTGGTGGTACCTCCCTGCCAACTCAAGCCTTCTCCATGGTCCTTCCTTGTCCTACTCCTAACCAATGCTAATGGACTCTTAATTAGGTGCTGGAAAAAGAACTGCTTATCAAAAGAAAGATCTTCAAATAACTAGACAAACCCTTGACATTGTCACTAGGTCTTTAGCAACACCATTAGTGCTTACCATCATTAGCTCTGCAGCAATGTCTTTGACCTCCATCTTGCTAGCCAGTATTGCCTCCTTAATGTAAATCTTAGCATAATAAATAAGGAAAAGGACTAGGACTTACAAAGTGCTTGTCAAAAGGCCTCATCTAGGCCTCCCCTTTGTATTGGGCATATAATGCCTGGCACTCTTCCCTGACTGCCTCTTGCTTAGCCCAAACAATCCTGCTACCCCCTGCCAACTTAAACCAATGAAGATATATCAATAGAATTGATGTAACAGTCATCTGCAGATTGGTTGCTAGAAGGGCCTGCCCCGTTGTTAAGACCTTAGAGGCCTTCTCCAAAAATTTCTGGACAGCCACTAAGCAGGCAAAGGTTGCAACATAGCCAGAGAAAGCTGGGGTTGACATGGTAAAAAGAGCAGTGAGGAAGAATGAAATGTTGAAGTCCAAAGTTTTGCTGAAAGTCTTTTATAAGTTTTTAGAATAGCACACAGACTAGCAGTGTATGGACCATGTCTAACAATCATGAGACTTAGAGATTTTCTTTTTGATTGAGGACAGTCAGATTTTTAGTCAAGGGGAGATGATACAACCCAGTTGGCACTGACTGCAAGATAACAATAGTTTAAAGCCAGCCAATTTGATCTTATCTAATCAAATCTGCTTCAATCTAATCCAATCTTGTAGTCTTTAATCAGACAATCAGATGATGCTGCTCTGTAACTATATCAGACTTCTTTTAACAACAACAAATGCTACCAACAATTGCCTTAACAACAGAATGGACTCTGAACAACATGGCTTTCCATGGTCCCCACACTAGTATGGTTAGCAGCTCCCATGTGTTCAGAGATTGCATGAGCCTAACTAGGGCTATTCATTATTTATATTTTTAACTCTTCTCTTATTCAATAACAGCCCCTTCCTTTAGCATGTGATTCCCTACCTATTTAAATTGGCAGCTGAGACTATGGCCTCCTTTATCTAGTGGGCAATTATTCATTTAGACCACATTGTTGTTACTAGTATAAATACTCTCTTACTTAGCTACTAGAAAAAAACACAATAGAACCTCCTGTCTTAGCCATACTTAGCTTGCACACTCTAAGGAGCTAAAAATTCTTATTCAAAAAAGGCCAATAATGCTCCAGCCAGTAGCTGTAGTTGGTTTACTGCCACTTTTGCTTCTCATTGGCTTGATGCTTCTTCACTCTCAATGTTTTTGTTGTCCCTTGCCCTCTGCTAAGCACCTCCTGCTAGCAACTCATGTTTGTCTTTTTCCTTGAACACTTCACTAACATTCTTTTGTTTAGATATAGTACCCTTAATGTCTTTATGCTAAGCTTGTACTCCTGTCTGCTACCATTAATAACTTTGCTATCCCAATGTATTATAGAGAACTTGCTTGTGACCCTGCTAAATAAGCTACTAACAATTGCTCCCTAACCTGCCAAGTTGGCTGTTCCCTGCACAGCATCAAGAACTGAAAGTAGTGCATCAGTGGACATGGAGATAACTTGCAAGCTGCTGTCTACTATTCATTCCACTTCTTCCTGTTGATCTACCAGCAGCATTATCAACTAGATGGATTGGGTGTCCTTAGCAACTGTGAGCTTAACCTTAACATGCTCTTAACCAGGAGCTAACAACTCTATATAAGCCTCAACTGGGTTTGACAGAAGTGACATTTGCTCAAGGCTTATTAGTGGCTGCAATGACAGAGTGAGAGTTATTAAGCAAGAAAGTTGATAGAGCATCATCATAAATATCATGAGACTCCTGATAAGCATTAACATTAGAAAGAGGCACATGCTTAGGAGTAATGGCTGTTCAAAACTGATTCCTGATATTGTGCAATAGGGAATATAATTCTTCTACCAAAAGTGTGACCTTTGTCTGCAAGACACAGTCAAAGACTTGCTTGGTCTGCTTGATATTGTAGATAGGCAGCATACTGCAGTAAGTGGGGTCAGTGCATTTATCTGGCCATGCCAAAGTTCCTGTTAACAGGCAGCACATAATAACTAGGGATTCCTGAGAATCGGTGTAAAGAAGAATCAACAGTGGTTATGTTAGGGCATTCTAGGACTTTTCCTTTATTGTTAGTGGCTAGTGGAGCAGAAGTGGAAGGGCTAGGAGTATTGTTTATTGGAGTGCTAGGCATGGGCAGTTTGTTGTTAGCAGCAGTAGGTAGTACCAGTTGGTATTCCTTAGCATATGGAATCTTGACTCCATCAAATACTTTAGCAAGTTGGCAGAGTGCATAAAGTTTCCTCTTGATGGCTTTGATTTGCTCTTCCCAAAATAGCACTTTAGGACTAGCACTGTTTAAATGCATAACTTTGTGGATAAATGTCTGCTGGAGCACTGCTTGCTCTGCATTGGGGTTGATGTTAGAGGATAGGTGACCTGTAACAGTCTGATTAGAGTTTTGGAAATTCCATTCATTGATACAGTCCATGTATGAATGCTTGCTAGAGTAGTTTGGTATCATAGTGCCTAAGGGCAGCACAATCTTGCCTTACACATTGCACTGGATCTTGTTCTGCTGAATAAAGCTTTCTAGATACACACAATTACCTTGGACCATGGTATGACTAGTATCACCACAGAAATGACAGCCATTGTTAATAGGTTGGAGTGGTCTAAATTGGGTGGTATTTCCAGCACTGAGTACAGCTTCCATGCACTATTCTATTCAAGCCAAAGCATTAACAATAGCAGCTGCTGCAGTGTCCAGAGGCTCCTTTTTAGTGATCATAACAGGCAGAGCAGCTGGAGGCAAGGCAATGGAAGTACCAATTGTGCTGGTTTTTGCTAAGCCAGTGGAATATCAGTGCCCTTGAGAACCCATTTTGCAGTGTTGAAATCCTGATCCACTTCATAGGGATCTTTAGGATGATAGTTGGGAAGCATTATTTCTAGTTGCTAAATGATTTTAGACCAAAGGAAGGTGGGGATTCCTTGTTGGAACAGGTGTTATTCCTCATTATAGTGGATCTTACCTTTGGCTAGGAGCCACCTAGCAATTTGTTGGAAGTTGCAATAGTAGTCTGAAAAATGGCCCAGTATGATGATTCCACTGGAGAAAGTTTGCATGACTAAACATTGCAGATCACTGAGTACATAACAGGCTAATTCCTTGGCACCAGGGTATAAGCCATAGAATGGTGGCTTTCCATTCCACATAGGTGTAAGGCTGCAGAGCTTCATCTGGTTCTAAACAGTCATCACTAAATTCTGGCAGTCCTAGCCAGGTTTCAGTAGTGTCACATGAGATGTACCAAGTAGCATATTCTTTCTTCTGATTGTTGTTGGTAATGGAGCAGTTGCCCAACAGGTACTCTAACTCCTTCCTGGGGGCAACTTTCATCTCATTTAGGTGTGGTTGTATCATTATGGGCAGGCATATGCCTGGCAACTTGGTTGTTGTTCATGTTTGTATGGAGTATAGGTGAGGACTGTGCTAGCAGTGTTGTTAAGGGGGAAATGGGGACTAAGTAAGTGCCAGGGATAAAAGCTGGGGACAACAGTTCCATAGATGGAAATAGAGGTGCATCTAAGAAACTATCAATATAGCAGCCTAGAAAGTTCTCAAGGATGTCACTAATGTCCAAGAGATCTTTAGTGGTGGTGAATTCTTTTTTGATAGTATGAGGCAGGAATGGTAAGGGAGTTAAGGGTACATCAAAAGGAATAACTGGTAACAAGGATGTAGCTGTGGTTTTTGACCTACTCCTTGCCTGACTGTGCATTACAGGCAGTATTTTGCTTCAAACCCTTGTGGTAGGCTCCAAAATGATGTGCTACTTTTAGTTCTTGCTATTATGCAGGAAGCAACAAACTTGGCAGGTTGGGGAGTAATTGTTAGTAGCTTATATCTAGTGGGGTTGTAAGCAAGTTCCCTATAATGCATTAGGATGGCAAAGTTGTTAAGGGCAGTGGATAGGAGTACAGGCTTAGCATAAAGATGTTAAGGATACTATGTCTAAACAAAAGAACATGTGTGAAGTTTTGGGAGCAAAAGGTAACATGAGTTGCTAGTGAGAGGTGCTTAGCAGAGGGCAAGGGACAACAAAAAGGATGAGAGCAAAGAGGCATTAAGCCAATGAGAAGCAAAAGCCATGGTAAGCCAACTACAGCTAACAGCTGGAACATTTTTGGTCTTTTTTGAATCAGACTTTTCAGCTCCTTAGGGTGGTGCAAGCTAAGTATGGCTAAGATGGGAGGTTCTATTATGTTCTTTTGTAGCTAAGTAATGGAGTATTTATACTAGTAACAAGAGTGCAGCCTAAAGGAGTAATTGTCCCCAGGTAAAGGGGGCTGTGATTGCAGCTGCCAATTTGAATAAGTAGAGAATTATATGCTAAAGAAGGGAGCTGTTATTGAATAAGGAGATAGTTAAGCATATAAATGGTGAATGGTCCTGGTCAGGTTCATACAAGCCCTGAGGCTGTGGAGGCCATTAACCATATCAGCATGGGCCAAAGGTTGATTCCATCATTCAGGCAATTGTTGGTAGTGTTTGTTGTTGTTACATATATATTTGGACACTGCCGTCTTTTTAGTAAATCTCTCATTTGAAACCTCCATATCAATGCAGCAACTCTATTGCAATGGGGAATATGTTCATTGGACATATATTTGAAGAGCCTTTCAAGCTTGTAATAAGGAGTCCATTACAAGGAGCAAGGTGGACAACCAAGCAATGGATTTTGGCCTCCAGTGGGCAAAAGTGAGACACTCAAGGTATTTGTGAGATGCTTAGTGCTTGTGAAATATGACAGAGAACTTGGCAAAAGAAGCAGAGCATGCAGTGTCACAAACTGAGAAGAGGAGCTGTCTATCAGTTACCATAAATTGAAAATCTAACAACCACGTGGGAATACAATCAACTTGCGCAACAAACATTTGATAGCGCGCGCATGGATACCTTGATCGACGAGTTTGTAGATGAGGTTAACTCAACACGTGCGACAGACCTTTCGTAACCTGGTCTGTTACACGATTCCTGAAACCTGAAACCTGGAACCTGGAACCTGAATGCAAACCCTTTAGCTTGTCCAAGAAATCATGAACCTTAAGCTGGTCGTGCCTCAGGACTGACTGAAGACGAGGTAAGGCACAGAAAAGCACATGAAATCAATGGTGATTTTTATCTGAAGTCAAGAACGTACGTGCTAACAACCAGCGATTTTCGCATGACAGCCGCCCACTACATTCCTTGTGTGCATTATCATGCACGCTCCCAAGGGATCATTCTTCCCCTTGGTTCCGTATGTCGTAAGGAACGTGCTTGTGCCCTACATATTTTCTATCGTGAACAGAAAAGTAAGATTGGTCTCATTCTCGTTATAATTCGATGATGAGGGCCTGAAGGAGAGTGAGACGGCAGGATTGGCAAGGAAGATTAGGAAAGACGAGAAGGGTATTTGAAAGCCACGTACGACGTGATAAAACCAGAAGCTTCCTCATGCATTGAGGGAGAGCCGACGTCACTCTCTCCATGGTCAGGAAACTTGTCAGGAACATCGTCGACAATAGACCGACCACCAAACCCTTGTAAATATATTATACAAAAAGTGGTGGCAGTTTGCACCTTACAGGTGAACTTGTCATTGTGAAAGAAGTTTGGATCTCACTTCGTTTTTTAACCTTTGTATCACTGCTAAACCTCATTGTGCTTGCCATGATTTCGCATATGTTATATATACATACCCCTTCCCCAAACCCACCTTTAAGGCACTTACAATGCAATGAATTGAATGTTTCAGCAAAATCTAGGTATTCGTGAACATCTCGAACTTACTAAATTCTGTTGTCAACCATGCACGTAGGAACGACGATGAAACATTTACAAAAGCAATCCCATAAGTGCCCCAATCAATCGCTGTGCCACATTATCCGGCTCCTGCCGTGCCATCTCAATGATACTCAACAACTTCTTGATACCAATCTGAAACTTTGACGGCAGCGCATCGCTCTCGAAGCCGGCTTCTTGTAGCGACCTGATGACCTGCTGCCGCTCCTGCGACGTAGGAAGGAGCTCGACGTCGCGAAGGATATATTCGAGTGACTTGAGTCTGGTTATAGGAGGGACGCGAAGTTCAGAGTCGAAGGTTTCTGTGAAGCCGAGGTCGGAGAGAATTGGGCGCTGTGATGATGTCGCTATGATGAGCAAACGACGACCCTTTCAAAAAGGAAGAGTTAGGATGTGAACTGAGTATGGCTAATATTATAGTATACCTTGGGTGGTATCCGTCCGAACAACACCAACAGCGTTTGAAGCACAGCGTTTGAGAACCTCGCACCCATGGGTGTCCAATCTGTATACGCTTTGAGACCTTGTCCTTAAGAGTAGATCGGAGGAACAGACCAATGAGTCGCTCGATGTTATCGACAACAATGACGCTCAGAGGACTCTTGTAGCTGTCAGCAAAAATCTTTGTGATTGCCGCAACCTTCTGGCTCTCAGAGTATCCGACCATGTTGTCAGGTGAAATCAACTTGATGAATGGGAACTCTGATGCTTGGGCGATCGATACGCCCAGCGCAGTCTTGCCAGCACCTGAAGGACCATGCAAGAGCACGCTAACAAGATGTGTGCGTGTCGATGAACGCACTTGCTCTACAAGCAACTCTCCCGATCGCAATATTTCCTATCTATAGATGTAAGCAAGATAGATGTTTAAAAAACAATAAAACGGACTCACATCAACTACCAAATCGAAATGAATGATACCATTCTGTATAGCCTGCGCAAGTTCCTCCTCGGACACACCAAACGCTGGATGAACTTCCTCCAGCGCATTCAAGAAATCCCGGCGGTTGACACGAAGGTTCGCCACATCATCAGAGATACCAGCCACCGTACCAACCTTAACGTGACGATTCAGCGCGAAACTCGATGCGCTCTTGATGAGACCGCTGATCTCGGCACCGGAAAAGTTTTTGGTCGACGCGGCGAGCTCATGCAGGTCAACGTCGGATTCCATGACCGCGTTCATGCGCATCTTGTTTGTGTGGATGCCGAGTATTTGATAACGACCGTTTTCATCTGGTAAAGATATTTCCATGTGAACTTCGAGACGACCGGGGCGGAGAAGAGCCTCGTCGATCATATCTTTGCGGTTAGTCATACCAATAATGAGGATGTTGTTCAGCTTGTCGACTCCGTCCATCTAATGACGTTTGAGTATGACGTGGCGTATTAATATTCTCAATTTACCTTCGAGAGCAGCTGATTGACAACACTATCACCAACGCCCGTGCCATTGTTTGTAGAACCACGCTGCTTGAAGATGGCATCCAATTCATCGAAAATAATGATGTGCAGGCCACTGTCTTCACCTTTCTCCTTGTACTATCACTGAAATGTCAGTGTGCGTTGAATTTGAGGGAAAAGAAGAGGCATACCTCTCTCTCCGCGTCAGCAAAGAGTTTGCGGATGTTCTCTTCAGAAGCACCAACGTACTTGTTAAGAACCTCGGGGCCATTGACAATCTTTGGTTCTCTAGCATTAAGAATCTTTCCAATCTGTCTTGCGATCAGAGTCTTTCCAGTACCGGGAGGGCCGTGAAGCAATATTCCTAATACACTGTAAGCTATCTTGAAAAAGTGGGGTAAAACTTCAGAACCACACCTTTAACATGTTCTATGCCAAGTTTCTCGACGAGACCGGGCGGGAATACTCGCGACGCAAATGCACGACGGAAAATTTCGGCAAATTCTGCGTCAAGACCACCAATACCCATGTCCTCAAACTTGAAATTGGGAGCAAGGATAGCATTTGGCGGGGCTCTAATGATGGCATAAGGTTCGAGGACTTGCAATATCTCCCTGGACTTACTTCGTAGCACTCGACTTAATTTTGATCTTACGACCCGGTGCCTTCAGAATCGTGACGTCGGTCCTATCCATGATGATACCGAAATCACGACTTCCAGAACCGCCAGAAGGTGCGCCTCGTCGTTGTTCATCGGCCAGTTCTAGTATACTAACCGCCTTGACCGTTGCTTTGAGAATCTGCTCGTGAAATTCAAAATAAATGGTTCCATTAGCAGCCATAATAATGCCATTATACGCTTTCAAGAAGGTTTTTGCCATCTCATCTGCAGAGAAGACTTCCGCAATTTCTTTTCCAGGCAGAGGTTCAACTTCCAGGTCGATGGATTGAAGGTATGCAGGAGCGTCTGGTTTTGGCTGCTCGGGGAGAGGCTTAACAGTGACTGAATCTCCTTGCATCGCCAGCTTGATCCACTCTCGATGAGCTCTAGACACGCCAATAGTTCCCGGTTGGATTTCATGATGATGCCTGGAATACATTGAAATATCTCTTCAAAAGAGTTGGTTTGAACATACATGAGCGTTACTGCGAAGTGTCCATTGACAAGTATGTGTTGACCATCCGAAAAGTCACCGGGATGAACCATCACACAGTTTGTCAGAGCAAGTCCAGTATCTTTCCCTGGCAATGGGACTACTTCCAACCTGAGAAGAAATCAGCATCTGTTGCGGTTGCACAAGAGGGACACACTTTCTGCTCCCGCTTTCATTTGCATGTGATAACGGTGACGGATTGCGACCAGACTGCTGTCTTCTCCCAAGGAGTGTATCTGAAGTATCGTTGTACTGTCTTCTCTCAAAAAGTGCATTTGCAGGATCGTTGTATGGGCCAGAAGGCGCATTGTACTGAGTCGACTGTGGTGGTTGTCGCGTTCCGGATCGTAGCGTTGTGGGTAGAGACTGGTCAATGCGTCTGTATGCGCCAGGGGAAGGAGAAGGGGAAGCGTTTCCGCCGCGATTGAAGAAGCTCATGATGAAGGTTGAAAGCACAGTCGGCGTCTCGATCCGTTCTGCGGGCCGGCTGAAGCGGCCCCTGCTTACGTATGTATGTATCCACCTTCAATGACGGTCGTTTGGACAAACTTGAACTTATTTACATATGGCGGACAATTCGCCAATATCAGCCACTTTTACATCAAGACTATCTGACTCTGTCCCATTAGATGAGTCGTGCCAGCTTCTTGGGCCAACTGCTCTGGTCAGCGGCGCTCTGAATCCACCCCATCGGTTCTAACCATCTATTCCAGGCAGTTCAAGCCGCCCTTGGAATGTTTGTCCTTCTTTCTCTGTTGTATAAACGCCATAGGGAACAGATCAAACGTTCATGGGCAATATGGTGGGTCGATCTCCCTCTCCATTGGCCGGAAGCGAAGTGGTCCAATTAGAGCCCAGGGTCTTCGATGTTTCCAAACAAGTCGCCGGCCAGTTGTTCGTTCACGGTGCTAATATCCTTGCTTCCGACATCATTTCGGATTACACGTCTGGCAATGCGTGTGTCTTCTACTTTCTTCATATTTTGCTCGATACAACGCTTGGTGAGCCCCTGTCACAGAACTTGAAGCGATTTTGAACAACCACAGGTGTTGGGATAATATACCTCATCCTCCATGCCCTCACCGATACCATCACAAAGCAACTGAAGTGGGAAGGTTTTGAATCAGGCGTGTACGGCAGTCCACCCTCTTTCAATTATTGGGCTCGACAAGCAGCAGTCTATGTTCTTGCACTCACGACGATGAAGATCATCGTCATTACCATCATTGTGACCGTTCCCCGCATATTCGACGCTGGAGAGTGGCTTTTAAGTTGGACACGCGTTGGGAGCGGCGATTCTGTTCAAGTTATATTGTACAACATTTATCACTCCCTCCTAGACCTTCATCTGATCCTGCCTCTACAGCGTCATGGGAATCTTCCCTATCATGATGAACGTCCTCCAATTCTGGTTAATTGACTCGATAGTCAAAGCGTCTACTAAAACACTGGCGCTAGAAGACGACATGGATGCCGCACCTCGCGATCGAGAACCCTTGTCTAATGCACCAGATGATGATGACGACGATGATGACGGCCACTACCGACATCGCGACATAGAGCACGCACGTCCGCGTCCACGTTCGCGTTCGCGCTCCCCTTTTTCACCCATGCGCAAGCGCTTTACAGACTCCACAACACCAGAGGAACACAAAAGCGACACCGCCTCTCTAGACCCAGCCGACCACTCCTATCCCCCAAGTCTTTCCAATAGCTACTCTTCCAGCGTTCCCCAACCCAAACCTGCCAAGAATCTGCCCAAGAATCTGCTCGAAACACGCAACAGCGAGTCGCACCGCACCGCTGAAGGTGAAATTTGATATAGCATGTGGTTAAGCGTTTTCTATGAAATTCATGTATATTAATATAATAGGGCTAATGTTTAAAACGGAGGTCGTGGTTTATGTTTCACCGCCATCTCTCAAAGAATCAGAATCTAGACTATACGTAAGTCAGGACAATGAAAACATGGGACTATCAGTAACGCAAACAAAACTGAAAACCCCCAAGGGCAAATAAATAACCCCCGGCGGGACTCGAACCCGCAACCTCCAGATCCCAGAATCCTGTAAGATAGAAGTCTGACGTCATAACCATTAGACAACGAGGGCCTTGTTTCATGTCTTTTTCGATCAATCTACACCCCGAGAGAGGTCAAGACATGAAGATGTGTGCTCTTGGGTGCGGCGATCTCCATTTTGCTCTTTAAAGAATCCTGAGTATATGTACTATCAAGTGTAATAACTTATGGAAATAAGACAATGTTGAACGGAACTGGCACGTGAGGCTTGAAAGCTTGACGCGTCGACAAAAATTATCAGATCACGCACACACCCCATCGTAATGTTGGGAACACCCTCCATTGTGGAAGTTACCCCCAAGCTCACTGCCGCCTTCAACCTAGAAACTATACTAAGTAACAACCATGAGGCCATCGAACACTCAGAGACGCTTAGCAACGGAGTCAGTGCTGTAGGATGGGATGAGGAGGGAGCCGATACCCAGGCTGCTGAAGGTTATTGCGTCGAGTGCGAAGGTTAGCACATTTCTGATTCTGTGCATATCAGCTCATGGGTTCCAATGATTTTTTTTAAAGATCAGCCTGCTCGGGTGCTTTGCGAAACGTGCTCAGATGCGTATTGTGAGGTGTGCTTCGCTGCACAGCATAGGAAAGGCACGAGGAGACAGCATAAGTTTAAGCCTTTGTCTGGACAAGGCGAGAACAAGCTCACAAAACCTGCTACCTCTAATGACGCCACACAGGAAGATTCTGTAAGATGCCCCGAGATCAGTTCCAGCAAAGCGACTAAGCCTTTTTTTTCGTAGATGGATGTGGAAGAGGATGGTGTTCATGGGTCCGATGACGAGGAATGGGAAGGAATTAAACCCGGACCCTCTACCACCGAAGTGCTTGGAGCGCAACCGGCTATTTGCGCTAGAGTCGGCGACTGGTTTGTGGAACGGGCGAAGTACATTCCTCTTCGCCTAACCTTGATCGAACGCAAATATCTCCGCCTCTTGGAAGCTGCTCTCAATGTCTCAGAATATACCGACAAAATCGACACTATTGGCTTTGGGCTTCCCAAAGCAAAGAGGATCGTGCAGCAAATCAGAGAACTTTGCGCGATCATGTCAGGCCTTTTGCTAGCGGCGGATTACAAACAAGGCCAGGAACTTTTCACAGACCGCGATTTTGAATCCAATGCAGAGTTTTATCAATCAATATTTGAACTTGGGCGGAGACATAAGATCATGAACCCTGACAAGATGCGGACTACATACGGCAAGCTCATTTATCTCCTGCAGGTCTTGAATTTTTATCCTTTCAGGTGCATGTCCCTTCTAACGGTCACTACAGGATAGCCAACTGTCCGACGTGAAAGACTTGCTCAATTTTTCTTGCATTCGACCAATAAAAACCATTTATTCAGTTTTAGAAGAATACCGGGCGACCGACCTTCTGAGGGACGATCTCGTCATCCTTGCGACCAAGGAAATTTACTCTGAAGGCCGGCCGCGGCGAGACATCAAAAGGGACATCAAAAACAAGGAACGAGCCATAGAAACTCTTGCCGCACGTTACGAGCGCGACGGGCTCCCGCAAGAAAAATTACGGCAATGTCTTTACTCTATCGGTGATAATCACGCCTTTTTACGTGCGAATCGTGATCCATGCGAACGGATGATTAACTACTTGAAGGATTATTTCCATCCAACGCAGGCTAAAGACAACAAAAGTAGTCTTGCCATCCGGAGTGGCAGAGATGGGGCCAGGCTTTCTCATGATCATGGAAAACAGTATGCGTATGTTCTTCAGAGCTTAACGCTTTGGAGAGAAATTCTACATGGTAAGGAAGCATATTCAATGCCTTCTTGGAGTCATGTATCTGACGTGTCGACGTAGATATGTTTCATCTCTGGTCATTGGCAGAGCAGGATTTACTCGCTGAAAACGTTCCATACCGTCTGCGCGATACAGGCCAGGGCTTGAATCGTGTGCAAGCATCCCCAAAAACCTCTCGCATGATGCACAACATTCTTCACAAAGCACAGAAGAGTGTTGGCACATGGATAGGCTCAAGCGTTATCCACATGGGCGACCATAACGTCCCTAATGCTTTGGTGTTCATTGACAAGTACACCCAAATCTACCGCATCCTCCTTCCCATTTGCAACACTCTTTCCCAAATACCCTCCCTCGCTGCAAAGCCCGCTTTGCGTTCGTATATTGACGACGAGTTTGGATCAACAGAGAACCTGACGCGAGAGATCCTGAGTGATTTCTTCCGTCATGGTTTTGACGGTTCTGGAGCGGATAACTTCTTCGACGCTGGTAGCTGCATTGATGGAAGGCTCACGAGTGCGTGGAATTGGTGTGCCACGATCGAGAAGAAGAGATACTTCCATGTCTTCTTGTTGTCAGGTATGTCCACTTATCCTGTTGATAACCGTTGGTTACCGACGTTGGGACTGCAGGATTCGTGGGCTTCGACGGTGAGTGGTGATCGAGGTAGACATCTAAAATCTATTGCCAGACTAGAGCGTCGAGACGTCTAGATACGTCAACTCATAACCCCCACATTCATGGATATCTAATCTGGTAGCATTTCGTTATCGCGTCTTGCAGCTTTCATGGTACACGTTTGTATTGCGTTTGTAAGTTCCCATGTATAAATATGACGCTTGGCTCGCTCCCGCTAAGTCACAACACACTTTCATGTACATACAACATTTTCTCATTGGTCAATAGAACCATTTTTAGGATTCTGAGAATATAGAAAGGCTTCAGGGAAAATTAAATCGGTCCACCAGCTTCGGTCTTTGACAGTCGCCTCCCAGATGACCCGACCACACCCCACAGAGGATTCCGTCAAAGCTGCACAAACGGGAGTTACTCATGCCAATGTATAAGAAAGGCGCGCCATTTCCAAAACAATTGATACTACCCATGATCATGCTACATTCTGGGGCTGTGCAAGACCTGCTGATCGCTTTGCGTTCACCACGACATCTAAAACTCCGTTGAGACCAGACTTCCACGCCAATAGCCTCTTTTGAAGGGCTTCCCACTGATCTTTCTCGAATGTCCGCGCAGTAGCTCGTGTGATGTGCAGGCTTTGTGTGGTTTGTGAAAGCTTCCCCCAAACCAACTGTGCTCGGATGACTAGAATTTCCATGAGTATCTATTTCTAGAGGATAAGAAAAGTGAAATACCATCGATGGCCCACTTTTCGACTTCAGCAACATCAACTTGAAGAGCCTCGGCTACTTTTGAATATGGGAGACTACGACCGACATACTGGAAGGCGAGAGAAGCAAGTGTAAGCAGTCGGATTTTATGTTCTAGTTGCGAGCGATCCAATTCTGTATGACTTTAGAGACCTAATCAAGAGTATGTGGCGACAATACATACTATACTTATTGAGAGCATCCGGGTGTGAACCTACCCAGGCATTGAACTCTTCCAGGCCATCATTAAGGAATATTTGGAGAAGGGAAAACAACTCGTGGTCTTTTGCTGATATAACTGTGTCGAGCTTGAACAGAGGATCGAAATCGAAGACGTTGGGGAGTCCGAGTGCGATCACAATCAGATCAATAGCACTTTCCCGGGCGCCAGCCGACGTCGACGGCAATGTTTGTACATAGAGTCGCTCATACTCATAAGCAATCTCTCTGAAAGAGAACATTGAACCAGGGCATGTAGGGATAATATATGAACGTACGATTGCGACTCCGCCTCGTACGCGCTAGAAATCGTTTTGAGGAAGGAAGCTTTCTCAGTTGGAGGGACGGTCCATTCAGAGAGCCACTTCTCCACGTTTGTACGGCTGATCTGGAGTACGTCAAGGTCGCCGTTGGTACTAGATATTTGTACGAGGGAAATGTAAACCAGAGGTCGAATGGATGATGTGTGTTCAGTGGCATTGAAAAGATTTGATAGTCTAAAGTGCTGTATCATCAATTCTAATTGCCTCGGAAGTGGATAAATCATCGTACATCCGGTACTTCAGAAATTTCTGGGTTGCAGGTTCGGCCGTAAGAAGTTGAACAAGACTATTCACGTAGTCCTTGGTCTCGGGCCCATCAGACGCGTACAAAGAGTACAAATGCGAGAATAACAGGTTGAAGAAACCCTCAATTTCTATTTTGGACGGTGAACAGAGAGCTAATTCTCAAAGAAAAAAGTACGCACCTTTCTCCGCGCCATCACCGAGGCCCTTCACTTCAGCCACCACCATTTTGAAAATATTACGCTTCCGTTCAAAGTCCCCTTCAAGCGGTCCTAGTTCCTCAGATGTCTTGAGGGCATCTTGAAAAGGACGTATGAAAGCAGCACGTTCTTCTTCTGATCGATTTCGAACAAGGTAGTTGACCAGCTCTTGTATCTGGCACAGAAACTGAGATCACATAGATAGAAGCCTTAACTAGAAGGTCTTGCCTGCTCCTCAAACGTTCCTTCAGCGAAGACTGAAACCGAGTCCGTTCCAGCCATTGTTGCAAGTTTAGCACTATGACTTGATCAAAAATTCTGAAGGATCGATCCCCAGCACAACAAGTGCAAACCAGAGAGAGATTTTATCGAAATAATGAATTTCAAAATTTGATTTCTTTCAGATGTAATTACCTGGTGCCCCCAGCCCCAATACCCAAAATACGAACTTACGTTGTGCACATTGAAAGTTCATCGCTTATTGCTCGCCGGGATTTTGACCGTGAAAGTGACGGATTTCGCGTTGTTTGGCTCATGTGTACAATCTAACTTCGGATTGGTCCAAAACACATATCATACTCAAACGCACAAATTAAGTTTCATTCTGGCACTGTGTGTTTGCGTGCCTTCCTGGATTTCACATCCGCCGAAAGGACTCAATCTGGGTTCAATGTGACCTGATATCATAGGCTGTGCCCAGTAGCTATCAACGCGTCGTTCCTTTTCCCAAAAAGAAAATTGAGAGCAGGACGTCTCGCGTGATTGCTTCAGCGTGCCAACTCAATTTCCCGTCTTTTGCGGATATCATCGTGCTTCTTTGCTTCGACAGCACGTGGGCAGACAAATATGGTTGGTCAGGTCTACATGCGGTATAAACTGCTCCTGAGCTCTAGGTTGGTCAATCCGTGAGATAGACGTGGTTACTTATCAGGGACTGCTATGATTCGACGAGAGCCGAATTGCTATATAACCAGAATTTCTCATCCACCCCAAGCTCCTTGAAGCTCATGCAAGCCCATCTCCTGTATCTACTCTTATCCGCCGTTTGTCTCACTCCGTGGAGCGGTTGGGCGCTTCCTTCCCGACGATGTCCCCATAAAGTTAAGGAGACTATAATACCTCCTCGTGGATGGACGAATGGCGGGATCCCACCTGCTGACCACAAAATTATCCTTCGCATTGGTCTCCCGCAACCCAACTTCCATGTATTAGAAAAACATCTTTACGAAGTCAGCGACCCAGACCATCAGCGTTATGGCGACTATCTATCCAAGGAGGAGACCGAGGCCCTGGTGGCACCTCACCAGTCGAGCATCGACGCTGTCGATGAATGGCTAGAATCTTATGGTATAGAAAAGACTAATCTTGTTCGATCTCCTGCGAAGGATTGGGTAACTATGACAATACCGATCAGCCTAGCTGAAGAGATGCTTGACACAGTGCGTAATTCATCAGTGTGTCGTGTCGCCCGAGGTTACTCACTTACCTCCTGCCTTAGAAGTACAATGTCTGGAAGCATACGAGTGGCGACCAGATGGTCAGAACCACCAGTTATAGTTTACCTGAGAATCTGCATGAGCATATCGATGTTGTACAACCCACGACCATGTTTGGACACTTCAAGCGAGATAGGTCCACTATCGTTTGGCCGAACGAGGAAGCTGAAGAAATCGCCCAAAAGGCTCAGAGTTTTACTACTTCAATCACAGATCCTGCATCTGGTGCTGCTGTAGACGCCAGTTGCAACACTACAATCACCATCAAGTGCTTGAAACAACTCTATAATGCTGTCGATTTCCGTCCGAAGTCCGCCAAGAACAACTCTATTGGCGTAACTGGTTATCTTGAAGAATTTGCGAACATGCAAGACCTTCAGTCATTCTATGCTGACCAGCGGCCTGATGCTTTTAATTCGTCCTTCAAGTTTGTCTCTGTCAAAGGTTTGTTTCATACTCATCGTTTCCTGGTCACTGTTTTAGCAATGTTACAGGTGGCCTTGATAATCAAAATCTTTCCGCTGCCGGCGCAGAAGCGAATTTGGATGTACAATTTGCGTTTGGTCTGTCTTTCCCGACGCCGGTAGGTTTTGCGTACTCGAAAAAATTGAGAGCGCGTTCGAATCGACATTTGTAGAGCACATTTTACTCCACTGCTGGCAATGCGCCCTTCATCAGCGATGTCACTAATCCCACTGATACCAACGAGTACCTTTTTCGTATTAACCTTAGCTTTACCCGTCTGATATAGATTCTGTTTTTAGGCCTTACACCGATTGGCTCGACTTTGTTCTAGGGAGAAACGATATACCTCTAGTCATCTCCACAAGCTATGGTGATGATGAGCAGACAGGTAATGAACTCTGCAGAGGATTTCGAAATACCCTTATCGTGTTACCAGTTCCTGAGAGTTTTGCCATTCGTGCATGCAATGGTTTCGCCCAACTTGGTTTGTCTGCCACTATGACTTGACCGGCACATTCTGATAATAACACGATTCAGGTGCTCGTGGAGTTTCTGTCCTCTTTTCGTCCGGAGATGGAGGCGTTGGTGACAATGACCCGGACCCAGCCACCCAGCGATGTTTCACTAACGACGGTAAAAACGAAACTAAATTCATTCCTGGCTTCCCCGCTGCGTACGTTCATTTCATCCCTAATGATTTCATGTTCTCACCACTATATCTAGATGTCCTTTGTAGAAGGATTCATCTGTTTGAAGTCGACCTATTCTGATGACTTGCTTTAGTGTCACTACCGTAGGGGGGACGACCAACATCCCTGAAGTAGCAGTGTCTAGTTTTTTCTCTGGCGGCGGTTTCAGCAATTATGTTAGTCTCAAGTCATGACAATTCGACTTTCCTAATCGTCATTGATAGTTTCCTCGTCCATCATATCAAGATTCTGCTGTGAAAAAATATCTTGCGGCCCTCCCCAAGGGAACTTACAACGGTCTTTTCAATCCGTAAGTTCTGTTCCTAGAATCATACGCAGAACATGAGCTCACGAGAAGTAATTGTCAGTTATGGGAGGGTATGATCCTGACTTGTCATAAGACATAGCAATCTTACATCCGGTCCCGCAGGCGTACCCTGACGTTTCAGCCCAATCTGACCGCTTCAGGATTTTCCTGAGAGGAAGGCCTGTTCTCATTGGGGGCACGTCAGCGTCAACACCGACCTTCGCAAGTTTCGTAGCCCTTTTGAACGACGTTCGACTTGCCCACTGTAAGAAACCTTTGGGTTTCCTGAATCCCCTTCTGTATTCAAAGGGGGCCAACGGACTCAATGATATCACTGTGGGGCACAACTCTGGATGTGGAACGACTGGCTTCAATGTGTGTATCGCATTTTGTAAGATGAAATTACCATCCTGAGCATTCATTTCAGGCAACGAAAGGCTGGGATCCGGGTAAGAACCTTTTTTTTACCACTCTCACAACAGTCTAACTGATGTTTAAGTGACTGGGCTCGGGACGCCTAACTTTGGGAAACTCAAGGAGTTAGTATTGTTAAGTGATTAACCCCTGCCCAAATTGAATCTACACTTTCTTGGCGCTTCCTGTTATGAGAGACGCTTAATTTGTGATCCTACATACGACGTTCTCTTCTTTGTGCACAAACACTATCTTCCTTCGTGCACAACAAACACTACCTTTTCTCGTGCGCAAACACTGACCATGTGTGCCGTGGCTCACGAGGGAATAGCCAAGCAGTGTGGATCTATTTCCATGCGTACGATAAATGACTCAATCGTGAATTTAGAGTTCTTTGAAATGTAGTTGATTCTCAGGTATTGTGTGGTGTTCCGCTAGAAAGGCACACGCTATCATGCACTTGTCCGCTTCTTGGATCGACCCAATTACAAGCGACCACGTGTTTCTCGATATTCAGTTATTACGTTAACGCAAAGTCCCAACATATTGCTCTGAAGCTTACCACTCTCTGTAGAGATTAATGGTTCCATGGCTGTGTCGTCTATTTGCGGTGTTGTGCGCCTCATGATTGCTGCGGAGCACGCGCTCAAATACGTGAACGCGAACGGATCCTTGGAGCCGACCTAAAAATGGATCATGTATGTAGGGATGATTCTTTTATGTGTGAGGCTACTGAGGCTGACATATTGTGTGTGAGAAGGCGAGTCTTCCGACCTATAAAGTGGTGTGTGCTTTTCGAAGCGGAGAACCCAGGCCATTATGAAGGCTCTTTCTCGCGCTGGGTTCCTCTACTTCCTCTCTCTCATCCCTTTTGTGATCACTTCTCCATTCAAACTCAAAGAGAGAGTTATTCCTCCTCACGGCTGGCACGAGCACAGTACGCCTCCTGTTGACCACAACATTGTCCTTCGTATCGGTTTACCTCAACCCAACTTCGATATCCTCAAAACCCATCTTTACGAAGTGAGCGATCCGTACCATTCCAGGTATGGCGCGTACTTGTCAAAAGAAGATGTGGATGCACTTGTTTCTCCTCATCAAGATAGTATCGATGCCGTAAATGACTGGCTTGACTCGTACGGTATTAAGAACAGCGACGTCACCCGGTCGTCTGCTGGCGATTGGGTCATAGTCACTCTCCCTGTCTATATGGTCGAGAAGATGCTAGATACTGTGATTACTCACCCTTGATCTCTCTACATGCAATGCTGAAACTGTTGTCCAGAAATATCATATCTGGAAACATGACCATGGAGGTACTATTGTTCGAACCATTAGTTACAGTCTTCCGGAACACCTTCACGCCCACGTCGACGTCATTCAGCCTACGACAATTTTCGCCCAGGTTCAAAGAATAAGATCAACTATTGTATGGTCTGAGGAAGCCGGAACAGCTGCCTCTGTGCAGAACCTGGCCCCGATCGTAAATGCCGCGACTGGGGTTTCGGTCGACGCCAGCTGCAACACCACCATCACCCTCACTTGTCTTAAGCAGCTCTACAACGCTGTTGGCCTAACTCCGTCCGCCCTTAACAACTCAATCGCTGTCACTGGCTATCTTGAGCAATTTGCCAACTTTCAGGATCTTCAATCCTTTTATGCTGAGCAAAATCCCGTCGCAGTGAATTCCACTTTTGAGGTTGTATCTATCAATGGCTAGTCATTTCGTCCACTCGCTGGGACTCTGTTTCACATTATCTCTTTATCCAGGCGGCCTCAATAACCAAACCTTGTCTCAGGCTGGTGCCGAAGCTAATCTTGATGTTCAGTTTGCTTTTGGTCTGGCGTTCCCGATCCCAGTAATGTCCTTCATCAAAAACGATAATATGCGTCTCTGATGTAGACTCACCTATAGGGAACCTTCTATACGACGGGAGGCCGTCCTCCATTCATTCCCGATGTCGGTACTCCTGAGAATACTAACGAGTTGGGCTGTCTATCTTGGTTTTGTCTCAATCCAACTGACATTGCTATATAGGCCGTACCAGGATTGGTTGGATTTTGTCCTTGCTCAATCGAGTGTGCCGCTTGCTATTTCCACTAGTTACGGCGATCACGAACAAACCGGTTTGTCTTGATTACTCTTTGAACACTCCGACTGACTCATCGATTCGATCAGTCCCCAAGAGCTATGCTTTGCGCGTATGTAATGGCCTTGCCCAACTTGGTCAGTCGGACTCAATTATCCAGATTATAATTCAATGCTCAATCAATTGTAGGTGCTCGTGGAGTTTCCTTGACATTCTCGTCGGGAGATTTTGGTGTTGGAGATGGTGACCCAAACCCTGCTAATCAAACATGTTTCACCAATGATGGTACGAATACTACTCGTTTCCAACCACTTTTTCCTGCATCGTATGTCCCAATCCTTCCCATAGAACATTGCTTATATTAATGATTTATAGCTGCCCCTAGTAGATATCTTTGTCGATAACTACCTGACTTATATGCTGACCAATGCTTGCAAGTGTCACCTCTGTTGGCGGAACTGTTGGTATCCCTGAAGTTGCTGTCACTCGTTTCTTCTCTGGTGGCGGGTTCAGCGACTACGTGAACAGCTTTCTTCTCGCTGTTGTCTTTATATTGACCTAATGTAGTTTGACCGTCCTAGCTACCAGAATGAGGCCGTCACTGGGTTCTTGAACACTCTTCCTGAAGGCACTTATGAAGGTCTCTTCAATCCGTCAGTCCCCCCTACTGTGACCAACTGTACATGCTGACGTTATTTGTAAATCGTATAGTGAAGGCCGAGTTAGTACCTTACGGTGACAGAAATGTGAGCGGGACTGACGAGTCTCGACAGGGAATTCCTGATGTAGCTGCGCAGGGCGATCGATTCCGCATCTTTTTGGCAGGCGTACCGAGGCTTATTGGAGGCACTTCTGCTTCTTCTCCGACATTCGCTGGGCTTGTTGCGCTTCTCAATGACGCTCGGCTGTCGCAAGGTCTCCCTCCACTTGGTTTCTTGAACCCACTCCTCTATACGAAGGGCTTAACGGGCTTCAACGATATCCTTGTCGGGCACAATCCTGGTTGTGGCACCGAGGGTTTCAATGTACGTAGCTTGTTCGACATTTTGGTACCAGCGACATCGTGCTAAACAAAATGTGACTACTAGGTGACCGAAGGATGGGATCCAGGTCAGTAACATTTCATGGGGTCGTGTCAATCATTTTCTTACTGCATCCTACATACAGTTACTGGCCTCGGTACTCCCAACATCATGGAGCTCCAGAAACTCATCGTTGGTGATTAGTAGAGGTAGTGCAGGTCACCATTACGTTGTTATGATGTCTGTCTCATATGCACAATGACACAAATTCAAGGTGTACTCACTATCATATACAACTTTGACTACAGCTCATCTCACTCAGGGCATTATAGAGGAGCCATTAAATTCTCACATTCCTCACCCCATTATCTGGAGATTAGCTATGTCCTGTGCCTTCAGCACAGGCACATAGCTTGTTGGGGGCTCACCCTCAAACTCTGACTGCATCTTAGCTTCAACCTCACAAGCTTAGTCAGGGCCTTGTCAGCCAACTCAATGCTTAATCCTAGTCCCAACCTTGTAAGCTTGGTTAGGGCCTTGTGTTCAAAACTCAAGACAGGGTGACTATTTCATGGGAATTGATGGCTTTTTCTTAATATAATAAGCTATGTTCTGTGCCTTTGGCATAGGTATATAGCTTGTTAGGGGCTTGCTCCCAAACTTCAACTGTATCCCAGCCATCTCAATGCTTAATCCCAGCCTCAACCTTGCAAGCTCAGTTAAGGCCTTGTGTTCAAAACTCAATGCTTAATCCCAGCCCCAACCTTGCAAGCTCAGTTAGAGCTTTGTGTTGAAAACTCAATTCTTAATCCCAGCCCCAACCTTGCAAGCTTGGTTAGGGCTTTGTGTTAAGCATATCCTGCCATTATTTGACCATCTAATTGAGGATTATTTTGTTGACAAAGAGCTAATTGCTCATTGTGATCATAGAAATAATGCTGTGCATATGATGATATATTGCCTTCAGTAGGAAGTAAGGCACTTGACAGATGATGTAGTTCTCCATTGATCTTAAAGCTGTATAGTCTAGAAGCTGTATAGTCTAGAAGCATTGGTGATGGCATGATTAATTTTAACTCCCAAAGATGTAAATGCAAAGGCTGGATTGTATTGACAAATAGATCCTTTGAAAGCATTGGAAAGAAGGTGATGACCATGGAGTAGGGCCAGTAGTTCTGGTGGAGCATCTGCTAATCTAGGCAAAATAACCTGGCCTTGCAAGCAGCACATGCCAAACTTTGGAATGCATCTAGTAGACTTGGTGAGCTTCTCAGCATCAAAATGCAAGGCTTGACAGTGTGAACAAATGACACCCATGGGACCTAGATTATGTGGTGCACATTCATCCAAATAAGGCTGTAATGCTCTTGGCAGAGCATACCTGGGCTGCATCTGGCCTATAGGTGCAATCAGTGCTTCTGAGCTAGGAGGACCAAAAAGAAGAGGATTAGGCTGCATCTAGCCTATAGGTACCACAGGTGCTTCTGAGATAGGAGAACCTAGAGGAGCAGGATCAAGCTGTTCTGCTGGTAGATAGGTGGCTAAACAATTGCTGGAATGGGAGGAATGAGAGCAAGATGATGTTGCTCTGCTACAATAGGTTGTTAGACAATGTCTGCCAATGGGGGATTCAGCTGTTTTTCAGAAATATGTGTGGCAGGATAATATCCAAGGAGTAGCTTTACAGGTCCATTCTGCTGTCTAGGATCATCCTCATTGTCTATATGATCATCCATATACTCCAAATGATTTTGCATCAATTGATCAAAGGTTGTATGAACATATTCCAAGTCATCCTCAAGAGGAATGTTATTTTGAGGCTTTAGGGCATTAAAGTCCTCCTCCAGATCAGCAGCATGTTCCTCCCTCTAGCCTTGTAGAATTCTAGCTGCTCTAGCTTGATTCAAAGGTATATGTTTTGGATTGAGGTCAATATGTTTTAAACTTTATTAGTCCAAGTAGATCAACCTCAACATTGAATATGACTGACTCCTGTTCCAGTCTTTCCCTTTGTTGCCATCTTTGTTGCTCTTCTAATAGTCTCTGAGTCTGTTGCCTTTCCTGCTCTTCAGCTATAGCAAAATCTCTAAGCCTCTGTTGCTCCTTGAATACTCTTTGGGCTTGTTGCCTTTCCTGCTCCTCAGCCATAGCAAGATCTCTAAGCCTTTGTTGCTCTTGTAACACCCTTTGTGCCTGTTGCCTTTTCTACTCCTCAGCTCTAGCCATATTTCTGAGTCTCTATTACTCTTCTAATGCTGCTAGAAGATTTCCAGCATTAAGAACAGGTAAAGGTATGTAACGCTTTGTGCTACAAAGCCTTATGTGCACTAGCCATAAGTCAGAACCTGTCTATTGAGTCTGCCTACAGTGTGCAAAAGTAAAAGCTTAAGGTTATATAAGTGTAACCTTAAAATATATATGTATAAATAATTATATAATTAAATATAATATTAATTGGGACATGGAATGATATAGGTAATGAGCATCCTTGTTACAAGGTAGCTGTATAGAATTCTATTTACTAAGTGCAGAAGAAGAGAGAGATGGCATCATTCTAGGCATAGGATTTTGTAATGGAGCATTCTATCCCTCAGGCAAAACAGTTTTAGGAATAGCTCCAGCTAGCTGAGCAGGCAAAGGTGGCATTATTCTAGGCTCCTGTGCAGGAGCAGGTAAAGGCATCACTATTCTAGCTCTTTGTGCAGGAAGAGGTAGTGGTAGCACCATTTTAGGCATAGGATTTTGTAAAGGAGTATTCCATCTCTCAGGCAAAACAGTTTTAGAAATGGCTATAGCTGGCTGAGCAGGCAAAGGTGGCATTATTCTAGCTTCCTGTGCAGAAGCAAGTAAAGGTGTCACTATTCTAGCTCTCTGTGCAGGAAGAAGTAGTAGTGGCACCAATCTAGGCATAGGATTTTGTAATAGAGCTTTCCATCCTTCAGGCAAATGAGTTTCAGGAATGACTATAGAAAATAAATCTTCAGCAGCAAGAAGCTGTCTAATATGCCTTCCTGTAGAGCTAGAAGCACTGGCCATAGCTTGGTTATTAACCCTAGGTCTCATCCCTAGTTCTCATGTTTTCTCCAAGTCCAAAGTAAAACCACAGTATTGATCTGTTCTTCAGATCTTCTGTTTGCATGACAATTATTAGGATCAGTCATTTGTAATTGTTGAAGTCTCCTATGACTTCTAGTTTGTCTCCTTTGGCTGTCAGGAGTAGTAGGTAGTTGATTTCCAGTGGAAGGTTACTTGAAATATTAATGTTTTAGTATTTTATAGCCCAAAATCAATATAAATCATTTATATGATATATATTCAATAGCTCAAGGATCACTAATGAATTGCCATCAATATGTGTCAATGAATGAATAAGCCAATATGCATACATTGTGTGGCCTTCCTTCTACAACTTTGGGACCATAAAAAGTTTGGTCATGTTGTATCAAGAAACACATGGGGCATGAAAAACAGTGTCCACTCATTCATTGACACACATTGATGGCAGTTTATTAATGATCCTTGAGCTATTGAATATACATTATATAAATGATTTATATTGATTTTAAGCTATAAAATGCTGAAACATTGATATTTCAGACAACCTTCCACTGGAAATCAACTACCTACTACTCCTGACAGCCAAAGGAGACAGACTAAAAGTCATAGAAGACTTTAA